>JAYJMJ010285524.1:0-11225 GCA_036873875.1 Laminaria ephemera
GCAGCGTCGTGCCTCCACTCGTACAACCAACGATTGTGATGGCTACCTCTCGATTGGTTACTGCGCTGTCCCAAATGTGTTTACATGTCTGTTGCAACGAGGCAGTCTCGCTGAACACATCGTGCAGTATAGATTCTACCCTTCTGCCCGCACCGAGTGGCGCGAATCAAGCGTACCCTTGGCGCCGGAGGATTGTTAGTAGAAACTGCTCAAACGGAGGAATTTTTTGCATGTCCATCTCGACTTTCTGAATGGTGGCCACAAATCCGCGATACATACTCGAGCGTCTTCCGCAATTACTTCAGCAGTCAATCGCCGGCTATCCAATCGCACACCGCACGATTCGTAGGTCATGTCCCTGTATGTACGAAGTATGTAGGTAGCGTCTCAGTATGTATCTAAATGATGATGGTAGAGATAGAGCAGATTTCTCATTATTCAGCGTCGAAACTAAGGGGTTAGCCCAGCCCAGACTATAGCTCAGCGCGCGCAGTATTGAACCTGGAAATACTACGTAAGTTAAACACATTCCTCGCAGTATTTAACCTCGAAAATACTACCAGCTAAGTACCAGATTGCAGCCCAGTACTCGCAGTACCAAACTCCGATGTACACTCCGGAGTACTGTTAATACTTTATTAAGAAATATAGGTATAGACTAGACCAGTACCTTCAGTATTGACCTGTACGTATACCGTACTGGTAATGGCGGATACTCGCTGCTCCTGTCTCTGTATGCAGCAGCTGCTGCTGTCTCTGTGTGCAGCAGCTGCTGCTGTTTCTGTGCAGCTGCTGCTTCAGTCTCTGTAGCAGTAGCAGTGAACATACGTACAGCATAATGTAAGACCAGCACTCGCAGTGTTTAACCTCGACAATACTAAGTAACAGGTTATAGTCCAGTCCACGCAGTACCGAACCCCGAAATATACCCCGGAGTACTATTGACATCAGTATATGTACCAGGTAAGTACAGAGCTCTAGACCAGTACTTCCAGTATTGATCTGAAAATGTACTTTCAGCTGCTGCTGCTGTCTCTGTAGCATCAGCAGTGAAGCATCCATCACACACAGCAGGTAAACTGCATGCTGGCGATACAGCAGTACCAGTATCAGGTATCATACTGGTATGATGTCTCATATACGTATCAGGGACTAACATATAATGATGCCCATATTGCAGTCTAGGCTCTGACAAATGTCGTCTATGAGCACAAGGTGGTATGTCTGCTTCTCACAGCAGTATATACTGTAGGTCTACGGCTGGCAACCCAACGTGCACCACACGCACCAAGTTTGGAGAACGGTATATCCAGCCCGATGCTCCTGTCGGCCGATCCCCCCCAGTTGCTTGTGCTGCTTGTCTGTCCAGTCCAGGTATCCAACCCAGGGTCCTCTCGCGCAGGCATCCGAGTATCGACTCCAGGCGTCCATGATACGTGAAAGAACAGGCTCAAATGCCTTGCTTGGGTGACCAATCCAGCGACTATCTCATGTCTGCTCACGCTATCAGCAAGAGCCCCAACTTACTTGCGTTGGGCGTGTATTTGCTAACCTGCACGAGACGAGTTCCACGCTAGACTCATCGTGGCATGCTCATTTCTGATTGCTACCATAGACTCTAACCCAGATCCCCGACGAAGACATGCCTCATTCTCACTGCAAAATAAACGTTGTTTTATACGTTACTTTGTCTTCGTACGTTTACAGACAAACCTATCCATCTACTGGTGTCAAGAGAAAAATATATATTTCTTGTTAAACTGATCGATCTGCACGTGATCCTCCCATGCCCCCCCCCCCCCCCTTATTTGGTGTGTTGCCCCAAAAGAGACCGATTTGTACACTTGCAAACAATACCCATACTCGTGTCCGACTGGGTACGAGACGGTGTTGATCGCGTGCACGTTGGGAGCCACCGACGGATACCCTATTTGTGGCGAGAGCGTGTGCTGCGGAGGTGAGCACTACGCTGTTTACGGGGTTCAGAATACCTTGTCCTGATAATGATGACGCCGAAGATGACTTGATCCAGAGCGTCACCTGTCGTTTGCTTTTGAGTACATGTTAAACGTGAAACTTCAACTTCTTGACGTGATCATGATAAGGTACTCCTGATTCGCTCGCCTGTATTTTTCACTCCCATTGATTTGATCTAAAAAATGACCATCCTGATGCGTCCGCTTGTACCCCTCCCTCCTATCTGACTTATAACCCCTCTCGTCCTCGTTCTCAATGTACTACACTAGTGGAAACACCATCACCAGCGGCTTATCTCCCCTCTCCGAGTATGGCCCCGTTTGTGGCACTGCCGGGAACGCCAACGCCAGTCGGGTGGGTAAAACCGCGGGAGCTGTCTCCAGCATCGACAATAGCGCCAACGAGAACAGCACCGACAACGCAATCAGCGACGCGGCCGCCGACACCAGTGCTGTTATCAACGATCCCACCTGTGCAGCCTACGTCGATACCGACCCAAACTCCAAGCCAAACGCCGACACAAACGCCGACACAAACGCCGACACAAACAACGACACAAACAACGACACAAACAACGACACAAACGCCTCCGACGAACGCATCACAGTCGGAACCATTCTGGCCAGTATCGGTGACACCGATGCCTTCAGCCGCTACGCTGCCACCTACGCCAGTACCGAATACTGCGTGGGGTCCGCCGGCATTTCCTGCTCCAAGTCCTTTGTCAACGCAGTGGACAGACGCGCCAGTTCGGGTAACATCACCAGCAGCAAGGGTGGTACCAGCTCCATCGACGCAATTTCCGCCAACTAGAACACCAGTCACGTTCATACAGCCAACGGCTGGCACGCCAATGCCGACGAGACGAACGGCATCACCAACGCCGTCCCCGTCCGTGTCACCATCTCCTTCGATGACGGCACCAAGGTCGTGGACCTCGGCTCCGCGGTCTACACTGGCACCGACCGAATTCGTACAGGCCGTTGTCAATGCGCCGATTAGTGGGGCAGAGCCTTCAAATGGGGGGCCTTACTCCGAACCCGAGCCGCCGGCAGCATCGGATCCGATGGGTTGGCCCGAACCGCCAACGTGGGTACAGCCGCCTTGGACGTTACAACCACCGGCACCAGTACGACCGACGACAGTACAACCGATCTCGCCTACACCAGCGCCGACATCAGCATTGACGGAATCACTTCCGGCGAGAACGAAGTCGCCGGAACATTCGGTCACGCTGCGGCCGACACCAACAATCGAATACTCCGAGAAACCAACATCGATCGCGCCAACGCGATGGACGGATCAGCCGACGACGGAGCCGACCCTGGAGACACCGCGGCCATCAACGGGAGCACCACTATTTTCGCCAACGCTGTCACCGACAGCTGGACCGGTTGTGCCGATGCGACCAGGTATGCCCTCACCAACAACGCCATATGTTACTGAAGTCCCGCTGCCGGAGACATTGGCGCCGAGGTCTACGCCTATCCCTTCACCAACACCTACACCAAGTTCAGAACGAAATGATTTCCGCCATCAATGCTGAATGCTAGCAATTCACGCAAGGCAGGAGATTCGATCGTTAGTGCGACAGCTACTGTAGTAGAACTATTGCGTATTCGTAGTGCGCTAGAAAGTATGTTTTGGTCCCAGGAGCATTCGGTTATCGGTAAAAGCGGCAACAGACCCTGGCAAAACAGACAATGGTTGGTTACGCGTTGCTTCTCTGGCATAAAAAACGGAAACCCGTTGAAGATGACGTCTCACTCGTCTGGAGATGCCGTCGGTCATCTATGCGTGAACTTAAAAAAGCATCGGAATACCAGCCAAAGCTTCAGCGTGCGCCAACCTATGACGCCCCTTGTTGTTTTCATTGTATTCGACGCGCGCTACGATAGAGGTAGCACTTTTTGACTTTTCTGTTTCTGACCGACAGGGCTCCTTAACCCAAAATCGTCCGAATCTGGTTCTTTTTTTTGCAATAATTTTCTATGTATACCTGGGTCATCCGATTGTTCATTGGGTAGTACTTTATAGTTTTCCCCAAATCAGTTTTGGGAAGGAAGATAGAGCTCCTCAAGTGAGGAGCCTGAAAAAAAGAAACGGTGCACCGATACCGTGGCATGCGTCATTCTTCCAGTTCCAGAAGTCCCCGAAATCGTTTCAGCTACGGGTGTCCCGGGCGTAGCTGAGCCGACTGTTGCGGAGAGCCCACCACCAGCTGACCTGACAATTGCAGAGCTTGTGCCGACGCCAATGCCCGATGCCCCCTCTACCCCTGCGCCTGCAGAAGACGCTTTTGCGGCTCCAACAATGGTTCCGCAAGCTGTCGCAGACTCGTCGGTAATCATCTCCAGCTCGTCTCCCGCGATACCGGAAAGTTCTGCTTCAGCTACCTCTACCATTGCACCAAGTGTGCCTGCATTTGCGCTTCCAGCAGACACCGAAGAGGTGCAAGAAGAACCCCCAGTTTCAAGATGAGCCCCCAGTTTCTGTATTTCTCGTGACGTCGTGACATTAACATACTGCAAGTATCAAACGGACGAGTTCGATCGATATTTCGTGTAACCTGCCGTCTTCTCCAGCATAGACTTTGTACATATATGTTCAAGTACATGGCGGCAGGGGACATTTACGGTGTTGTACTACCGTGGTTAAGGGCCTCTCCCGCAAGTGGCTGCCCTATTATTTTGTAAGTCTCAACCACTTGTGCCTTTTGGCTTCGTGATATGCACCGCCGCCGTTGGAAGGTGTTCTTTCCCAGGGCCAACGAAACAATCTCAAGTCCAGGTTTGAGTCAGGTACACAGCCACTCGCGTGAGCGGCCTCAAATCGATCGTGGAGTGATTAGTCTGAGTTACCCCTTGTCGTAGCCGTGATTATTAATAATCTCTATTACTGCAAGACCGTATATTCATGCCGCGGTGAAGGGGGTACCGAACGTTTGTGACGAGGCTAACGTTTAGGAGCCCTATTTTATATCACAGAAAATCAGACGTTGAGTAAAACTAATGTCTTCACAACCCGATGATCAGTCAGGCATACAACCAACACAACTGTAAAAAAGTACTGAAGATAGAGAAGTGGCCGGTTAGTACCTCAGGTGAGGGGCCCCTTCTAACAGACTGGGTTTGGGTCAAAGTCCGACTGTGGCCATGCATGATATGAGTACACCCCCATCCCCACCCCGTGGCATCGTTCAATAGTCAGGAGCCAAACGGTACGGGTTCCATGTACAATGTGGATTATGGACACCCCAACACCAACCTGCCCCTATACTGATGTTTGTGTGTTCATCTCTCCGTCATTCCTAAAGTACTTGCTTCAGGCCGCTTTGGCTGCGAAGACGATGTCCATCGTTGCCGTGGTTGGTGTGATGGCTGCCATCATGGGGACCCTGTTCGCCACCACTGGCATTGGATCCGCGTCCTCGCGAGCCCCGAGCATGGTGGGTAAATATGTCTTATCATAGCCTCGGTATTGGGAACGGTACGGAGATCCACAACTTAGGATTTGCCAAGAGACCCCATACCATACTCCGTGTCTACGATTGTTAGCCTACTATTAATATCAGAAGTAAACACCCTCACTGGAAAACCCGTTGTGGGTTCATGGTATAGATTTCACTTCTAAAGGGTGGAGATACGCCTTTATATAATGCATAACTCCAGATTGTCGCCCCTCATTTGTGCGTGCCGTATTTACCGGCCTTTTCACTCCATGGGCAGATGGAAGTAGCCGGTGCGCGAAGCGCTTCCAGTATCCGTGCACCATCGACAACGTTAGCTTTGGTTCTCACGGGGCAGCTCCAATTTCTGGCAACACTATCGCTAGTGGACTCTACCGGGGCCGCGGATTCGCTGGTGTCCGAATTCACAGACCACCTCAGGTTTGACGCGTCTAAACTGATCTTCGTGTAACTATTGAACATCGATGGAGTACCGCGGTGCGCTGTCATTCATCAATCATGTGACACGCGCAGCACAGTTTAGCTAGAACAATCTGGCTGGCGGGGGGGTTCAATTTAGGAGCTATCTACAGAAATCTTGGTGTGGTTTACGATCGCATTCGGTCTGTACCTAGACCGTGGGATTGTTCATCGGGTTGCACTTGCACGGTTTAGTAAAATCGGTGTTTGGGTGAGTCATCGAGGCCCATTCTGTTTAGAGTCACCCCTACCGTAGCGTGCATCATGCTGATGGCCGATGTCTGAATAGGGAGTCTAACGTCCCGTCTATATGTTGTCGATGTACAGTCACTACGCACGTCAGCATTCGCGTTTCTACTCGCCGTCGTCACCCTGTTTTTTTGCTAGGTGGGTTAATCTCTGGCCTCCAGAAGATGTTGTCACTGACTTCACCCAATTGAGCACGACTCGCCGGCTTCAGGAAACAGCAGATGGCGCCTTCCAGTGTATATTTGCAGAAGTTGAGTCAGGCGACATCGGCGCCATCGTGTGTGCTGGAAACCTGATGCTCCTGTTGGGACTCCTGCTTTTTATCTTCCTCGTTCACGTCACGGTGGCATCTGGCGTGCAGGCATACTGGCTGACTAAGGTAACTCCATCACCCTACCGTGTGTCTGACCACTTCTCCAACCCACTTGTCTCATGGTGTCCGCGATTGTAGCTGTCTACATTTGAAGCCCGCACGGAGTTTTCCACAACTGGTGGTAAGGATGCTGTTAGAGATAGGGTTACACAGAGGTTCAAAACATATATCTGGTATATTTGATACAAAGCGAGCAGATAAGACTGTCTCGCGAAATATGCACGAGTAGTCCTCGGATTTCGACAGCTCCAGACACGTATTCGTCGGCTCCGAACCTTCGTTTGGGTTTAGCATGGGGTCAGCGATGGTGAGGAGACTTAGGGTTATTTCCGCTCTGCCTGTATCGCACGAAACAAACAGGCGTCTGTAGAACTTTGGTCCACATGCCTATGCGATGTGCAGGCCGAGAGCCTGCACCATCAATTCACGAATGATAGCGCAATGCCTAAGCTGCGCGTCGATGACATCGTGTACGTTATTTGCATGCAGCAACGAGCCGAGAAAATGGTGGAGCTGGCTCAAAGCCGGGCGACGCCCGTGCGTGAGCTCTCCATCAGTAGATGGGGCAAAAGAGTTGTCCGGGTCTATCCGAATACGAATTCCCAGGTTGGAACTCAATCTTCAGGCTCTCGGCGGCTACGGGAATGGCATTCTCAGAGCACCTTATCGCCTGAAGGAGGCAGTGAAGATTGTCTGGATCATTTGATAGACGACGAGGAGGAGGGATGCCGGGCCCTGAGTTGTGGCGAGGGCCGCTTGAACCTCGTTTCAGAGTGTAGAGACCGCTCGCACTCGGCGTGGCTGCATTTCCCGCACATAGAGCTCGTGTTTCTGTTCTTCGGTTTCGAGGGCGCCGTCGCTGCGGAGGTATCGGCCCTGAGGGAGAGTTGGTGTCCATGGGTCATGTTCATGGCGGTAACCGCCTTGGTAAGTCGCCTCACCCTCCGACGTACCCGTGTGGGATGTCCATGTGCGGTACATCTTGTACCGTGGCGTAAGCTTGTTGAGGAGATGTACTTTCTACACCAAGGATGTCAATAAAAGAAACGAAAAAATAATCCGGCTGGGTTAAGGGCCTGTACCAACAACACGCACTTTACTAATAGGACGTAGGAAGTATGTACAATATCATTTGCGCAGGCTTGTTTAGGAAAAGTCGTGACGTTGTGCGAGCAAGCCGAGCTAGTTTTGTATGTGGGTGGCGGCGGCAAGCGTCCACCCTATCGCTCGGTTCTCAAAGCTGTACCCGTTGGGATGAAATCAGACAGCATGTGTTCTGTCAAATCGGTGGTATAATACCCGCGCCATCATTGTACAAACCCCGACGTAGGCCTATATGGGCTTGTTGTCGTTTGGAGCTCCATGTTTCTGCGATAGAACATATGATATCGGCCGTCTCACTCTAGTGTGCGTGTGGGGCATACATGTGCGCATGCTACGCGCGTGTCTAACATCTACGAAAATTGGAATCCGACATAGAGTCCGATATTCAAAGCATCATCCTGTAGCCTAGCAACCCGCTTTGCTTGGGGTGGATGATGCCGTAACCGTCGTTTTTAGCCTCCACGTTCTTCCCTCTGACGTCCCAAAAGGCCAACGGTGGCCGCTCTCGCTTCTAATTCGCGCACATGACCTCTTCGGGCTTCGTTCTCTCCGGTTGTCACCGCTGTTCGTTGTCCCCATCGTTTACCTTCAGATCCTCTACCCGGTGCTGATGTTTGTTATGGTGTGCCGCATTATCTTTGTTCGAGTACGACCCGACGACCTTATCGTGTTCGAGCCAATCCCCGACGGTCTAGACGCTTCCGAGGACGGCTGTGGCGAGTACCACCCCCAGCACCGCAGCTTCTTTTCCAGGGTCAAAATCGGCTGGGATGAAAGCAGTAGCCTATTTTCTTGGGCCGACAAAGGGCAGTGGACGACCACCGAAACCGCAGATCAGGAGACTCGGCGGGAAGGAGACTGGTTTCGGATTGGGTTCGAGCCGCTATTTGTGGACTTTACAAAGCGGGGGTCGTGGTTTATGGCTTATTCTCTCGTGCAGGTGCGAATGCGACTAAGGGCGGCTCACGAATGGCGCTGCCCGCACCACAGAGTGATAACCAGACGCACGCTACGGTGGGGATGCACCAGGTTTTGTCTGAGGCTCCATACTTGAGGAGCTCTATACCTCGCCCCTATCCTGGCTTTACGGGAAGCTGGGCGCTTAGCCCAATCAATATTACCATGACGTAAATATAATGTGGACGATACTGTGAAACACTATTGGGATTCCAACGACAATGGTTAAGCAATTCCTCGATCGAGGAGCCCTGTCAGTTAGACATGTTTTAGCCAGAACGTGCTGTCCCTGTCGGAGGATACGTCAGCCACTTATTAGCCTCCTGCTCTTTGTTGGCCATGAATGTCGCGGTACTGTACTGCGGGATTCCGTGCCATACAGGTCATTCGAGTCTGAGTGTTTATTTCGACTAATCGGGTGCCAGCAGTTCTTGCTATTGTTCCCCTCTCGACTGCTGTGTACATCCTTTCTTTCTCGTACAGTCAACAGCTTTATTTTCCTTGTTCGTGTCTCGACTGATGTGTAGATCCTTTCTTTCTCGTACAGTCGGCAGCTTTACTCAAAATGGTCGTTGTTCCTCTCTCGACTGCTGTGCACATCCTTTCTTTCTCGGACAGTCAGCAGCTTTGGCGTCCGTTGGAGCTGTGGTCGACGAAAGCGCATGGCAGCTCTGGCTGTTCTGTGGCCTGCATCTTGTGTGCTGCATCGTGCTCGTGCTGTTTAAGCCCTTCGCGAATAGGTGATGTGTACCGTTCCTCGAAGTAATCCATTTGCCATTCAACAATGTGTGGCATGAGTGTCAAAAGCCAAAAACACTATGATATGCTGGAACACAAAGTCGAGGCCACGGGAAGTAAAAAAACGTGAAACTATGTATCAGGTGTCCAATAATCAAACGCTACGGATGGTAGACAGTGTATATTATCGGGAGGCAGTTGCTTACCTGCCAAAATCCGAATGAGTGTCGTGCCGTCTGTGATGAGGACGCCGGAGGTCCCGTTTATATCGTTATTCTCGGTCGCTGGATGACTGGACAACCCTTATGTTGGCTTTTGTCTGACGAAGAAGCATTATTTTTCGTCGCTACACTATATCTACTGTGTGGTGGGGATTCGGGTAAGTGTACGCCTGTTCTGTAATACCTGGGTAGGGTGAGGCGTTTAGGACTCTTCTATAGGAGGACGCATCGTACAGCAAAAACCCCTGATTTGTCCATTTTATACAGAAACACAGAGCTTTATCGAGATGCACGAGAACGTTAGCAGTGTATTTCCGCCGCAATTTGTACCTGTGACTCGAAGCTGAAGTTTCAATATGTGTATCCTGCCTAAACGTTCGCACCGGCATAGTTAATAGTTGTGTAGCTTGACCGAAGGCCAAAGAAGTCGTAGACTTCGTTTAATTGTAGCCTAGCTCAAGGTCTAGAAAGTCGTACCAGGCATATAGCTGTGTTGAGCTTGGCTTAACGCCTGTGGGAACGTATTTAGCACTGAACGCATACTGCACCGCAACGTGATCGTTCTAAACGTATATTACAGGATAGTCAACGCCGTGGGGGCGTGCCTGGCGGGAGCTGACGCGATATGTATGGCCGTTTTAGCGGTCTCCGTCCTTGCGTGGGAAGGGACTGAGCACGCCCAGAGAGCCGATAAAGCGGTCATGGTCATTCAGCTGCTGGCTCTTGTTGGTGGGACCTCGTTTTGGTTATTGCTATAGTAGCCATGTTTTTTCCTACACTCTATTGTCTCCCTTGGAGGCGGAAATGAGTTAAAACGTGTGCTACCTCAGAGGTACTGTACCTACTTTTGGCTCAGACGTTTCTGTTCGACGGGGCTTCTCAATTCAGGAACTACCGTTTTTGTGTTTCACAATAGAGTTCGATGTTATATACCTAGGACATGGGATTGTACGTCGGGTTGCATTTTCATATTATGCTCTACGTCAGTATAGAGCTCCTCAAGTCAGGAGCCCCTCGAAATTGTGCGGTCACCCCGACCGTAGCATCTCGGCCAGTGCCGGAAAGGAAAACTTGCAGACCCCATTTAAGTAGAGATATCTTTAAGCTGCTGTAGCTGTGCTTACTGCAGAATGCGCAGGTTGCCGGGCGTTCCACTCCGGTTTATCCTAACAGTCATTTCTTTATCATAGCAGTGTTTTCAGTAAACCTCCACCTACGAGACAGGTTTTGCTGCATACCAGTACTTCGCACTACGTAATATCCGCTTGTTTCGGTAGACAGCCAAATGCAGATTCATGTCAACTCGAGCGTGTGGTTGCTGCCGTAATCTCAGAACTCACGGTCTGCCCGCGGCGCATGTACCAATTTTTGGCAGTGTTGGTGATACCGATGTATGTGGATGCTTCGGCGGTTTTCATTGACGGTATACGCGACCGCTGGAAGAGGAAAACTTCGGAAGCAAAGGGTAACAGCGCGGAGGTAGGTCAAGCCATAGAGCGATTGTCCACTCATTAAGAATATCGTTGCTGACAAGGCAATATCGTACATATGACTAGTCGCTGTTGTTGTTGTTAATGTGTTGTTGTTGTTGTTGTTGTTGTTGTTGTTGTTGTTCTTGTTGTTGTTCTTGTTCTTGTTCTTGTTCTTGTTCTTGTTCTTGTTCTTGTTCTTGTTCTTG
>JAYJMJ010285546.1:0-11224 GCA_036873875.1 Laminaria ephemera
CCCCCCCCCCCCCCCCCCCCCCCCCCCCCCCCCCCCCCCCCCCCCCCCCCCCCCCCCCCCCCCCCACGAACTTATGTTTTTGTTTCGAGAAGGGGATCGGACACAACCGGAATTTGCGTTTTCAAGTCCAGCACATTAACCTCTTCAGAAGTGCACCCAGGTTTTTGGAGACAAACTACTTGGATTTAGTGTGGGGTGCATTTTTGCACTTCTCGAAAGGGTTGGCAGGTTTTGGGGTGTGTCTCGATTTTTTTTCGTAAATAATACAGAGTCCGCGTTCTCGAGGGAGTACGCACACAACTCGAGCTCGTTGTCGAGAATATCGCACACGAAACAAAACAGAGCTTGTGTTGTCGAGAAAGTCGCACATAAACTTTGTTTTTTTTTGTTCTCGAGCGGTTCGCCCGCAAAGCACGTTTGTTTGTGATTCCGAGGAGTAGGGTGGGATGTCATTATGACCCCAGACGCTTGCGTGCGCGCGTGCGTGTGTGCGTGCTGTAACGCTTTTAACATGGAAACCCTTTTGAGTCGAGTGAAGGCGGTTGGTTGTGTTTTTCCCCCGGGGGGCCCTTTTTTTGTTTGTTGTTGGAGCTTAACGCCTTTAGAATTGGGCCCGCACAATTTTGGCGGCAAAATACTTGTAATTCGTGTGGGCTAAATTGTTTGCACAATTTTGGCGACAACATACTTGGGATTAGTGTAGGCGAATTTTTTTCAGGAGTGATTGGGGTTAAGCTACGTATTTGCTGCTTGTAGATTTGCCATTGAAAAATGCAAAAGCTTGCAAGTATCGGAGCCAGCTGAAGGGCGTATTGGGCACTGGTTGCGATTGCCCCCAGAAGTTTTGCGTGCATAGCCCCTGATAGTGACACGTACGAATGCTGACTTCCGATTCATTTTTATTTTTTGGCTGGTGTACGACTTTGCTTCAGCCATGATGCGTGTGTACTATTTTTGGTTTGGTTTGTTTTAGTTGTTTTCCTGAGGTATTCTTCCACTCCAGAGTAGGCCGGTCGCCCAGGTGGTCAAGTGGTTAACCTCGAACACTACTAAGGTTGGAGTCAGGGGTTCAAATCTCTGTATGGAGATTTTTGTTTCTAGGGACACCAACTGCGGATAGCGCCTTTATAGCGTGGGTAAAAGCACAATTCGACGCGAGTCGACGAGGGAAGAAAGTGCTGAATTCTTCTCGCGTTGAATTGAGGCGCGTACCGTAGTGGGGAGGGGGGAGAAGAGTTATGCTAAGTGACCCCGGATCTGAGTTGCGACTAGGGAGGGAGAAGGAAAAAGAAGACGTGCGAGGATAATAGATGGGATGAGCAGAAAAAAAAAAAAAAGAGTGACTGGAGCCTGTCCTGTAACCACGGAGTTGATTATGGCGATGATGAGTTAATGTGAGACAACACAACGAACAAAGTGCTGCTTCGAGTGAGAAAGCAGCAGAGACACAGTAAATGACTTTTCAGTGCTGCTGTCCGGGGTTGCGAAAAGCTGCCATCTTTGTGGTGTGTTGAGAGTCCTCGTGTCGTAGTGGTGTTATTACTGCTGTAGTACAGTGGTACGGTACCATAGGGTTTATTTTTCCGTTGCCGGCACACAGGCAGAAGTGGCTGGGTGGCCATACCCCAAGACTGGCCCTAAATGCAGGACGGGTCTGCAACTTAAACGCTGCACACCCTTAACCCCTTGAGAAATACTGCACGAATATTTTTTGGGAACACACGACTTGGAATTAGTGTGGGATGTTTTTTGGCAGTCGTAAAAAAAAGGCCAAACCCTGTGCTGGTTTTAGTGTTGGTTTTCGCTGTGGTCTTTTGGTGGAAACCTTCAACACGTCGGGCAGATCAGATCTAGATGATCTAGATCATCATCTATGTCTTTCAGGGCAAACAGATCCCTGGTCAATATGATCGGCATGGTCCATAGGTTCGTGTTGCCGGGTGAGAGAGCCGGATGATCTGAACGGTCTAGTACATGTATGTGTCCTGGGTTTGATCTGTAGTACACAGGTCCTGCACAACTTACCATAACGAGAGATACAGGATCTAGATGATGATCTAGATCGTCATCTGCCCGATGTGTGAAGCCTTCAACTTTTAGTGGTTTTGACCGACGTGGGGTCAGGGTGCCAGGTGGGCCCTGCCGGCGGCTAATTATGTACCCAGGGTCGGTTTGGAGGGCTTAGGTCCGCGTGGGATCAGGTCGATGCGGGATCAGGGTGCCAAGCGGGAGCAGGGAGGGGATGTAAAACATATTATTTGCATACCCGGCCTGCACTTAGGTATCGTCATTCCCGACAGGTTTTCCGTGGTTTGGTGGAAGGCGTTTATAGGAAAATATCAAGAAAAATAAAAATAAAATGAAAATAGCAGGAAAGGGCGGCAAACAAGATTTGCATACATACCCGGCCTGCGGTTTTGGTCTCGTCACACACCCGAAATGTTGTCCTTGGTTTTTGGTGACAGGCTTAGTTATGAAAATAACAAAACCTTGAAAAAAGAAAAATGAAGACAGCAGGAAAGGGCAGCCGATGTTGGCTACCTGACCAAGGCTATGGTTTAGGCCACTCGCTGTTTGCTAGTGGACCAACCCCGACTTTCACTACCGAGTTTAGACTGGGACTGCGGTAGGGGGGGTACCTTTAGGTCGTTTTATCTCAGCCGATCAGAGCCGGTCTGAAGATTGACTACCCTGTATTTTTTTTGTCCTCGCAAAATTTTGGTTTTTTATTTCGCGATGTGCACCACCACCTTTTGGGATTGTTTGCTACGCGCTGCGCCAAACAAAAACCGAAAAACTCCTATTTTGAGAGAGGTAGTGAGTCACTTGACCCAGTGGGTCTAAACGAGGAAGTGAAAAAATGATAGTATATTGGTATAACATCCCCCTATGATACCGTAGCATCAGTCTTTGGTTTAGGCCAGTCGCGCGAGTGAGTGGCTCTGTACTTGGCTCAAAAACCGACTTGACACTGTTGTTGTCTGCGGCGCGTGCCGCGATAGAGGTAGCACCTTTCGGCTTTTTTTGTTGTTTCTGAATGACGGGGCTCCTTTAACCCAGGGTCGTCGGAATGACATTCTTGTTCTGCGATATGTTTTTTTTTTTTGTATACCTATACGAGGCCATTTAGGTTTGTTCATCAGGGTTGCACTTTTTTCATTCTTCTCAAAATCAGTTTTTTTTGGGTGAGGTTTTGAGCTCAAAAAGTGAGGAGCGCCCGAGAAACAAAATGTTGCACCTCTATCGTACACAGTACTGTGTATACCAGCGCAACAAACACTATTCCATAGCGGCGGTGCCTGTCGCGAAGCCGAAAAAAAAGCGAAAGTAAACGCTTAAGTTCAAAACCCCTTTCGCGGCCCATACACAGGGAGCAAACAACACGACGAGTGCCATTTTATGAAAGCGTTTGAGTTTGCGCGTGCAGCAGCACAATAAGTACTGTATCACCATGCTGCACTACTGCAGCACATTCTACGATAGAGGTGCAACAGCTGTTTTTCTGAGGCTCCTCACTTGAAGGAGTTCTGAACTTCACCCACACACTGTGATTTTGAGTAAAAACTAGAAGTGCAACCCGATGATGAACAAAACCCATGGCCTAGGTAATACAAAAAACAAAAAAAACACATTGCAAAACAAGAATGACATCCCGACGATTTTGGGTTAAGGAGCCCCGTCATATTCATATCAGAAACGAAAAAAAGCCAAAAAAAGTGGTACCTCTATCGTGGCACGCGTCCAGTATACTATTAATAGTATACTATACTATTAATAGTATCGTACAGCTCCTTACATTATACCACTACGATAGAGGTGTAGTACCATTTATTTTGTTTCTCGGGCTCCTCCCTTGAGGAGCTCTAAACCTCACCCAAAAAACTGATTTGGAGAAGAACGAAAAAAGTGCAACCCGATGAACAGACCTATGGCCTAGGTGTACAAATAAAAATACATACTTCGAAGTATTTGCAGAACAAGAATGGCATTCCCACGATTTTGGGTTAAGGAGCCCGGTCATTCAGAAACAAAAAACGCCGCGAAAAGTGCTACCTCTATCGCAGCACGCGGCGGAGACAACAGTGTGACCCGATGAACAATCCCATTGCCTCGTAGGTATATACAACGAAAAACATACCAATGCACAAAAAAAAAATGAAACGAAATTCCGACGATTTTGGGGGTTTTAAGGAGCGCTCCCCGTCATTCAGAAAACGTTTCAGCCAAAAAAAAAGTGGTATTTCTATCGTAGCACGCGTCATGAATACTAATACTAATACTAATACTAATACTAATACTAATACTAATACTAATACAAATACTAATACTAATACTAATACTTGTATAGTGGCAAAAACCATCCCTAAATTTAAGGGCAGAGTCTTATTGGTCCGAAAACTCCCTCTACCCCAGCGGCCCGGGCTGCTTCCCGAGGTCAACGCTGTAGTAATCGTTTTTTGTTTTTCGACAGCTAGCTGTTGGTGCGTGCTATTATGATAGAGGTACATGGCGGGGCTCCCTTAATCCAAAAATCGTCGGAATGTCGCGCTCTTGTTTTTACAATCTGATTTGTGTATATACGTACACCCTGATGGTGTTTGTTCATCGGGTTCAGAGCTCCTCAAGTGAGGAGCCTCAGAAAAAAAATGGTGCACCTCTATCGTAGCATGTATGTGTGTGTTTTTTTGTGACGCGTGCTACGATCGAGGTAGCGCTTTTGGCTACCATATTTTCTGAATGGCGGGGCTCCCTTAACCCAAAATCGTCGGAATGTCGTTCTTGTTTTTCAATCTGAATTTTTTTGTATAATAACCTAGTTCATGGGTTTTGTTCATCGGGTTGAACTTTTGAGAGTTTTTACTAAAAAAAATCAGGTTTTGGGTGAGGTTCAGAGCTCCTCTAGTGAGGAGAGCCTCAGAAAAAAAACCTGACTGGTACGCCTTTATCGTGTGGCATGTGTCGTTTCCTTCTCTGAAGCTTCGTTATTTGCGGAAGTACATAGTAATTAGGACCAAATATGATTAGTAAAAATAGGTTAATATATAGGTTTTTGTGTGTATCGTAGGTCCTGATTACTATGGTCCCCCGTAGACGCGTGCTACGATATGGGTAGCACTTTTTTTTAGCTTTTTTTTGTTTCTGAATTTTGGGCTCCTTAACCCAAAATCGTCGGAATGTCATTCTTGTTTTGCGGCATGATTTTTTTTGGTATACCTATAGGCCATTAGGTTTGTTCTTCCGGTTGTGCACTTTCATTTTTATCGAAAACTCACTTTTTTTGGGTGAGGTTTAGAGCTCCTCAAGTGAGGAAAAGCCCGAGAAAAAAAATGGTCCACCTCTATCGTAGGCATCGGGGACCGCTTGTTTTTGGTGGGTGGCGGACGCATACTAAGGCAGAGGTGCGATAAAGTTTTTTTCTGAGGCGCTCCTCACGCGAGGCGCTCTAACCCCCCTCTCCCAAAAAACTGATTTGAGGAAACATAAAAGTGCCTATAACCGAAGCACAATCCCGTGGCCTACTATCACGGAGGACCATAGTAATGAGGACCCACGACATACACAAAAACCTATATATTCCACCGTTTTCACTAACCATATTTGGTCCTGATTACTACGTTCCTCCGTAATAGGTATACTATAATCAAGACACATGGCAACGGTAAGGGTGCGCCATTTTGTTTTTTTGCTGAGGCTCCTCGCTTGAGGAGCCCTCTATACCTGGTCACCCAAAAACATATTTTTTGAGTAAACCGCAAGTGCAATCCGATGAACAAACAAACCCATGGCCTGGGTATAAAAAAATATTCATATTTGCAAAACAAGAATGACATTCCGGCGAATTTTTGGGTTGAGGAGCCCCGCCATTTCAGAAACAAAAACGCTGAAAAAAAGGGCTACCTCTATCGTACTACGCGTCAACATTGCGAAAACAAAAAGAACGAAATTCCGACGATTTTGGGGTTAAGGATCCCCGTCATTCAGAAAACCAAAAAAAGCCCAAAAAGCAGTGTTATCTCCATCGTAGCATGCGTCATTAGTCATTAGTACTTGTATAGTGGCAAAACCATCCTTATATTTTAGGGCAGAGAGTGGTAGTCCGAAAACACCTTCTGCCCCAGCGGCCCGGGCTGCTTCGGGTGGTCAACGCTGTATTTTTTTTAATTTAATTTTTATATCCTTCGGCGGATGGGGAAAAATAAAGCTTAAGCTCACCACACTTCCACGTAATTCTCACACGTGTCGTGTGTCAATTTAACTCAAATGCATTCGCAATCCAGCGTTAGCTAGCGTATCCTTCAGTTCCTGTGGCAACGGCAGCGCGAGCTGCTCCTACCGACGGTCACCGTTACTACTACCGCAGCGCAAGCTGCCGTGGTATACGGATGCGTGAGTATGTCGGGGTTTTTTTTCGACAGCTTTCTCCCCTCTGAAGCTCATTTGCCGGTGACCACTTGTTTTTGGGTGACGTTGAGGGGAGTTCACGGGTGGACAAACATGTCCTTGTGGGCGGGGTCGCGACCCTTCTTTTTTTGGCGGATCAACGTGGACAACCTACATAGACTACAGCAGCCGCATTTATAAATGTGTTGTTATTAATATTAATAGTAAGTTTTGATATCCGACAATGTGCAGCATGATGAGCTAGCTTCAACGCCGACCATTCGTTAAACACCTCCAGAAAGAAGAAACCAAGGGAAATAAAAAAAATGGAAACCTATGCGCGAAGTCTAGCCACGAACTTCTTTCGTCATTGCAGTATTCGCTTGCCATCTGACAACGTACAGCACACATACATTTATATGTACACGTTTGATCCTTACACGAATCGTGATCTGAACCCAAGGGCTCTCACACGTTCGCAGAGCAATCCCTTCTATCCATCACTCTCAACCACCCACTCTTTTCCGACTCGACTTAAAAAATTCAGTACGGCCCTGAAGCTAAACTTTCAGCAAGAAATTGGTTTTGGTTAGACGAGACCCGCGTTTCGGCGGCGGCTTTTTTTTTTTTTTTTAAACGCCACCAAAACATATGCTGCGAAGTCGTTTCACCGCCCCTTCTAACCTTGATTGGAGCCCCCCAAGGGGTTGGCGTTAGGTCCGGGGACGCGCGCCACGACAGAGGTAGCGCTTTTCGGCCTTTTTTTATTTCTGAACATTGGCGGGAGACTCCTTAACCCAAAACAAAAAATCGTCGGAAGGTCATTCTTGTCTTGCAATGTGATTTTTTTTTGTATACCTTACTTAGGCCATAGGTTTGTTCGTCGGGGTGCTACTTTCATTCTTCTCAAAATCAGTTTTTTGGGTGAGGTTTAGAGCTCCTCAAGTGAGGAGCGCGAGAAACAAAATAATGCACCTCTATCGTAGCGTGTGTCCTTTGGTCGAATTAACCTGGGCCGACGTGCACCATTGAAAATTGACCACGAGCAACCCGCGGGAAGATTTTTTTGCAGAAACAGTCCTGCGTTTAAGGCGAGCCAACACTTTCCCGCCGCTTCGTTCGCTTGGGAAGCTCCGATACCTCTCCCGTTGCCCAAATTGTGTTATCGTGCCGGCTGTTATAGTTACTGTTAACCCTCTTAGCACCCACTCGGAAAACCGCAGAAAAAAAACCCAACTACGACCGTGTCAAAAGAGCCCGGACTCTTTGGGCCCACCACAGCAGACAGTACATCACTTTTTTTTCAAAGCTTTGGCGTGGTAAACGGGGCATTCATTGTCCACTCAAAGAGCTATGCCTCTAAAACCAAGTAATACCACATAACTCTGGGCCCATTTCGTGGGCCCTATAGCGTTCTATTAATAGTGCTAACAGGGTTAAGAATGATCGACGTTGAAGCTCAAGCTGCACATGGTCAGATGGCAAACGAAATATACTACCTGGTAATAAGAGTAGGGCGGTGCGAGGTGAGTTGACTGGACTTAACGACGAAGAAGTAGTACGTAGGGTGTTTTGCGATTTCCAAAGTCTTTTGGGTGGGTTAAAATGTAAAACTAGTATTGAAACCGACGAATTTCATAGCCCGCCATGGCCAACCAACCCACGACAAAAATTAGGTTTGGAAAATGAAAAAATGGTAGGAAAAAAAAAAAAACACCTAATTTTCATCCGATTTTTCTTGGGTTGGGTTGGCCTTGGATTGTGATTTTGACGGTTTCAATTCTAATATTATATGTTTCCTACCCAACTCCTACCCAACCAAAGTTGGTACAACGCAAACACGCTACTACTATAGCAGTATATTGGTTGAGTGGCGGAGTTAAAAACCGACTGACTGACTTCTTCACGCCGCATGTCACGCCACAAACAAACGCGCCGGCTCAAATGCAAGGCGCAGAACTCCGCAAATTCCCACGCACAACTAACAACACCCTACGAGTAGTCGGCGATTTCTAGCCGCTCAACTCACACAGCCCTATATAGCAAGTTCACACTACTATTAATAACTATTGTACGATGACCACATATACAGCAATTTCCCAAATCCCACTGAAAATTCTCCCTTCTACCGGCAGAAATAACTCTGGTCGGACGATTCTCCCGCTCTAAAAAACGCAAGACAAAACTTTGATTTCGGGAAAGACTACCACGAATCACGAATTCGACAACACGAGATAACTACTATAACTGCCTTGGATATCACAACACACCAGCCACCAGCATGCATGAAAAAAAAAAGAACAAAATGAGGGGGAACACATTCCACGATAATAGAGGAGCCACGAGTTTTTTTTCTGAGGCTCCTCCTCACTTGAAGGAGTTCTGAACTTCACCCACACACTGTGATTTTGAGTATAAACAAACCTAAAAGTGCAACCCGATTATGAACGACACCCATGGCCTAGGCAACACACAAAAAAAACACACACACACATTTGCAAAACAAGAATGACATTATCCCGACGATTTTGGGTTAAGGGAGCCCCGCCATTCAGAAAAAAAAAAGAAGCCAAAAAGGGATACCTCTATCGTGTAATCAACTAATTTTTTCAAAAAAAGAGGTGCGTGCAACGATGACAGAGATAGCACTTTTTTTTTAGTTTTTTTTTTTGTTTCTGAATGACAATGACGGGGCTCCTTAGCCCAAACAAAGTCGTCGGAATGCCGTTCTTTTGTTTTTTAATCTTTTTTTTTCTTGTATATACGTAGGCCACGGGTTTGCCCATCGGGTTGCACTTTCGGTTTACTCCAAATCAGTTCGTGGACGAAGTTCAGCGCTCCTCAAGTGAGGAGCCTCAGAAAAAAACTGGTGCACCTCTATCGTAGAATGTGTCGGGGGCCCGATCGACACAATCACCACCCTACGATACAACGCCCCAAATTTAATGAAGTCATACTTAGTATTGGTGCATGCTATCTATTATGGCGGAGGTGCAACAATTTTTTTTCGGAAGCTCCTCCTCACCCGAGGAGCTAGCTCCGTTCCTCTCCCCAAAAACTGATTTTTGGGGGAAAAAAAGTAAAAGCGCTGCTCGTACCCGACGAAAAATCCCATGGCCTACGTAGGTAGGTATACGTACGTACAACGAAAATTGTTTTAAAAAAAAAATAGTGAAATTCCGACGTTTTTTTGGGGGGGGGGTTAAGGAGACCTGTCATTCAGAAACCGCTTCGGCCGAAAAGCGCTACCTCTACCGTACTCGTAACACGCGTCTATGATATATTTCAAGACATTCAGTTGTTTCCGTCGTCGAAGCAGACGATATTCTGCTGTACATACACAGCGCAACATCACTTAAGAAAAATTATGAGCCACAGGCTCAAATTCTTGTGTTTTGAGGCAGGGTGTGCCCTACACTATAATATATGTTCGGCACAAAAAAAAAACGTTGTTGGCTTTGTTCCGTTTCGTGTAAAAAAGTCGAGCCGCATCTTCTTAACTCCCAATTTCTTAAATAAGAAGTTATTTTTAAATAAGAAAGGTGCTGTCGGGTACTGCTGCTGCAATTACTGCTGCAGATATATGTGTCCAACAGGAGCGGGACGTCGCCATCAATGGCCACGATTCGTTGCTCGCTACGTTGCTCGTGCAGATTTGTTCAACATACAGCAGTAGTGGTGGATCCTCTATAATAGCGCCGGTATGTGCCAGCCGGAAATACCGGCACTATACGTATCACGGAGGACTATAGTAATTAGGACCAAGTATGGTGAGTAAAAAAAGTGGAATATATAGGTTTTTGTGTATGTCGTAGGTCCTGATTACTATGGTACTATGGTCCATAGTAATAGCGGCAACCGGCACTACTCCGCATACTGCCACTACCGGTTGTTTTCCCATCTGTGCCAAGCAATTTCACAGACACCATCATAGCGGGCAACCGGCACTACTCAACCGGCACTATAGCGGGACCACTATTACGGGGGTACATAGTAATTGGGACCAAATATAGTTGCTAAAAATAGGGGAATATAAAGGTATTTGTGTGTATCGTAGGTCCTCATTACTATGGTCCCCCGTAATACTTAACACACCAGAACCACACCACCGCCGAGGTAGGCGTCAGCGCTGATAGTTACCCTGGTATATCATAGCCCTGTGGTCATGGTGTATCTCGAACATTGGGTAGGGTGTACCAGTATCTGCTGACTGCTATAATAGCTATTAGGTCGAACTTGAAAAATACTCTCCTCCCCGGTATCCCCAGGGAATGGAACCGCGTGGATATTGACACGTCCGCCCGTATACCCGGCCGACCTGCTATCCCGCCGGTCCAGGGGGGTAGAGTGTGATAAAATACTTAATTTGGGTAGGCATTTTTTTTAATTGATTAACAAGGCTTAGTTTGGGCAGGCAATTGATTATCCTTTTGCCAGTGGTCAAACGGACTAATGCCCTCTAATACCTTAACAACTGAGCTATGCAGTCGGCGCTGACTGTATAGCCCAGTTATACGCCATATCCACTGATCGATCTATGGAGTCAGCACCATATCCACTGAGCTATGCAGTCAGCGCTGACTGCATAGCTCAGTGGACATGGTGTATCTATGATACGAGCTCGGTGGTCGCGGTGTATCTCTGATACTAGCTCGGTGGTCGCGGTGTATCTCTACAACGTTTTTCTGTTCGGATTTTTATACGTCGTCAACGACGTGCCCTCATTAAGGTATTTCAGGACATACATACCTGGTATTACACTTGCATGCACTGTACGCCAAGTCGTCGAAAACGGGGGGGGGGGGGGTGCACTCGTTTCATGCATGGCCGCAGTCGTATGGCC
>JAYJMJ010285556.1:0-11224 GCA_036873875.1 Laminaria ephemera
CGTGTTCACACAGCATCGCAGATTTGACTACTGCAGGTATTGAGGTCGCGCCGAATTACCACCAATTACTAGTATTATTACCGAAATGGTCCCTGTATTTCCGTCTGGAGTGGTACAAAACAGAAAACTCCGGCCGTTTTGTTCCCCGTCTCGACGAGTCGTCGAAACAGTAGCTCAAACAGCGTGCGCATGGCACGCGCGCGAGGGCGATGGGCCTGCTCCACACGGAGAGGACGCGCCTCCTGGGACGCGTGCTAGGATAGGGGTAGCATTTTTTGGCTAATACTGTATTTTGTGAATGACGGGGCTCCTTAACCCTAAATCGTCGGAATGTCATTCTTGTTTTGCAATACCAGGTATGAATACGTTTTTTATACCTAGGCCATGGGTTCGGTCATCGGGTTGCACTTTCAGTTTACTCAAAATAGTTTTTTCGGTGAGGTTTAGACCTCCTCAAGTAAGGAGCCTCAGAAAACAAATGGAGCACCTCTACCGTAGCGAGGATCGGTGGCCTGTACGCGGAGGTAGGACGGCCGCGGCCAAGCGAGGGCAGAGGGTAAGACGCAAACCACTTTTATCCTCTTGCTCCTCGTGCCTAAAGAAAACTGGTCTTCCACGTAGGCGTTCATTTTGGTAGGGGCACAGGGGGTATTTTGGCGCGCTCATAGGTGCGTTTTGATGCGCGTTTGGGGCATTTTGGTGAGTATTGGCGCGCTTGTAGCGCGTGTCGGACCAATTTTGCGAGGTTTAGCCCTATATGACCACGCTTTTGTGCGTTTTGATGCGCTTTGGTGCTTTTCAGCCCGTTTAGGTCCTGGCTCCAAAACACCATGGCGTACCGTTTCTTAGATTCTTATGTTTGGTTTGTGTATGGTAATGTTACCAAGTGGGGTGCCTACGGTTGGGAAGACGAGTCAACGACCGATTCGACACGGAACCCCTTTCCTCCTATATGTGCCGAATGCAAGTAATATGCAGCTACACACTTAGAACAGCAGCAATAGCCTGAATACGGACATGTCCCGCAGATCTGCTGCCTGCCACAAAAATGGCCGAGGAGAGCGCTCGTATCCTACATGCGTTCCTTTGCGAGAGCAGACGCGCTACCGAGAGACGTAAAAATTGGCAGTAGACAGATGGTCCGGGAAACGTGTTTGCACTATACGTAAACCCACACGCAACAAATCGTCTCGTGGGCGAGTTGTTCGAAATACGAAGGCTCACGCTCCTCCTATTATGCATCCCTCAAACGCGCATGTCGGCCGTAATTCCCCTCTTGCTTACGTTTTATGAAGGGACTTCGACGATGGAGACGTAGTGGGGCCGGGCACGTTATCTTCTTTCTGCGAAGATGACTCGTTTGCAACAGGCGTGATTGTGTGGTCTGCTGATTCTTTCGTGATTGGGGTAATGCTGGAGTGTGCAAATGTGACGGCGACATGTGCACCCCCGAATTATCCTACCGGTCTCCTCGAAGGTATGTAGCAGGAGCAATACCATATCTGCCGTAAAACCCCCAACATCAGTGACATGCTTCGAATGGGGTAGCAATGTTTGGCCAAACCGTTTCTGACTATAACGGGGCTTCTCAACTGAAGATGAATGTTCATCGGCTGGCACTTTCCCGTTTTGTCGCAGTTAGTTTATGGGTGGGGTATATAGAGCTCCTCACGTGAGCGCCTCAGAAAAACAAATGCTAGAGCCGTGTGATGTGCGCGGTTGAGCTTCGTAGACGTTATCCACATGGCCGCATCGTGTATTGTTGCATTCTAAGTTTTGCGCTTGGGTTTTGATGCATTTTGCTACATGGACTGGTGAGCAGAAAAGGGAGCGAGACCTAGCATTTTATGGAAGGCAAGGGTTAACGAACCCCCCACGCGTGCTACGATAGAGGTAGCACTTGAGGACAATTTTGTTTCTGGATGACAAGGCTCCTTAACCCAAAACCACCGGAATGCCGTTCTTGGTTTGCAATCTGATTTTTTTTGTTTACCTTGTCCACGGGTTTGGTCGTCGGGTTGAGTTTTCAGTTTACTCAAATAAGCTTTTGGGTGAGGTATGAAGCTCGTCAAGTGAGGCACCTCAGAAAACAAATGCTACACCTTTACCGTAGGATGTGTCCCCTCGTCGTGGAGCATATACGTCGGCGTGCATTTTCCGCCGTAGGGACAGCGAATTCAACCGTCCACGCCATGCGCAATGGGCTAAGGGCTACCTGGTATATTTTAGTGACTTGCTGAATGTAGTAGGGGTAGTTCGTAGATGTCATGCTTGGTAGTTTGGGTTTAGCGGGGTAGAGTTTGTCAACATGGCTCAGCGACTTCATACATTCTACGGTTTAGCCCAGAGGCAGTGTCGACTGCGGTATGGCACCGTGGTCTAAAACATTCCGACGTTTAGTTAAGTCAGCGCAGACAGACGCATACTCATACTCACGGCTCACGCCGCGTCTGGTTTTTACTAATTTTCCCTGGACACATGCTACGGTAGAGGTGCACGATTGTTTAATAA
Source organism: Laminaria ephemera (assembly GCA_036873875.1). Taxonomy (NCBI): domain Eukaryota; class Phaeophyceae; order Laminariales; family Laminariaceae; genus Laminaria; species Laminaria ephemera. The sequence continues at coordinate 2,512 of JAYJMJ010285556.1, forward strand.
TGCCCCTCACTTCAGGATCTATATACCTCACCAAAAAAATCTGATTAGACTAAAGTGAACGTGCAATCCATTTGAACAAACCCATGACTCAGGTACACAAAAACTTTATATTGCTAAAAAAGAATGGCATTCCGACTATTTTGGGTTAAGGGGCCCCGTCATTCAGAAACGAATAAGCCAAAACGTGCCACCTCTGTCGCTCTATCGCAGCACGCGTCTGGCCCTAAAGATGGTGTTCAACCTCAACGTGCCGTCCGTGTGCGAACGCAGATGATACGCCTAGTCCCATCATCAGCGCAACAAACTCTTCCTCAAGCACCTTGCCCCTCACGGACACACCAAGCGCCGTTCCTGTCCTCGACACACCAAGCCCTTCCGTGAGCAATAGTTCAACCAACCACCCCGTGAGTAGCGTGTCGACCAGCGCCTCGTCGACTTCTTCCGTGAGCACCATGATCATCGCTGGCGCTTCCGTGGCGGGGGGGCTGTGTGGTCTCGCGATATGCGTCGGTGTGGCGTGCGGCCTCCATCGGCGCGAAGAAAGGAAGACGAGGTACTTTGGCAAACCCCTGGATACCTTTGGGACGCCGACGCCAATAGGCGGGAGAGAGAGAGAAGCCGGCTTCGCCCTTGCGAGAGGAACTGTGACACATGCGGTCTATGCAAACGAAGGTGACCCCCCCCCCTCTCAATGCCTCAGTCTGGTCGTCAATTTTGAAACTAAACACACGTGATGGATGTTCGCGTCGACAACAACAATATCAAAATCGATAATGTACGTGAGCTACGCCGTTCCTTTTAAAGTTCGCGGGGCTTCCTTTGCCCATGTAATCGATAGAAGCACGCTTCGTTTACGATCGTCTCCAAGCTCCTCCTGTCGTTTTCGCGGCAAGGAACTCAACCATGACAGAGAGGCACTGCTAGGAAGGAGAGTAGGACGTTTGGGATAACTTACCGGCAAGTACGCTAGGTCTCGTCTCCCGCTGTTGCCTGCAGCTTTGATGCTGCTGCGGGACTGCTGATACTACAGTATGATCCCATTTTGATGTAGCCATTGCATTTTTATTGTGTGTGGTTCGGCAAGAACGTACACGTTTTGGTCATGGACTCCCTCCCGCCAGTGAACCTAGCTGTTGTTGAAAGAGCTGACGACAGCTGCGCCATTTCATCACAAATTGTGCTGTATACTCTCTCAACGACAACCCACACGACCAAACGCCGCCACGGTTTTATTGACGATCGCGAGCTAACTTCCGACTGCTCCCCTGCCCTCACCACCCCCGCCCACTCCCCCGCCCCCCGGAACGCCTACTCGCTACGTTGTAGACCCTTCGGCAGCGGCCCCCTCCCCTCCGGGCGACTCATCACCACCCTACGCTAAGTATCCACGCTATCTTTAAGCGCCATCATTGTACCCTTGAGTATCGGGCTGAATTCATCTGTGCTGCAGATCGAGTGACAGTGTTTCCGTCGTGTTTCAAATTTGGACGGGCTTTTGTTTCCGCATCCCCGTCTTTTTCAATCGTATTTGTAAAACCTAGTATAGTACGAAGTACCTGATATATCAGGGTATACAGTGGGCTTGGGTTTCCCCGATCCCCGCCATTAGTTTATATGAAGGTTTTAGGCTGTGGACCCATTCTTGGTCTTGGCAAGAAGAGGGAATTTTTGCGTTTCCTGGACGCGTGGTACGATCAGGGCAGCACTTTTTGGCCAAAGTATTTCTCAGTGATGGGGCTCCTCAACTAAGGACCTGCCCGATATTGTTGGAACACCATCATATTTGTGGTACCTACCTAGGCCATGGATCTGTTCATTGGGGGTGCACTTCCATGTTTTCTAAAAGTCTGTTTTCAAGCAAAAGCGCCTCAAGCTGGACCTCCAAAACAACTAGGTGCGCCCCTGCCGTTGCATGCGGCCCTGCATCGTAGCAAAGGCCACGCGTCAACTTGGACTTGTTCGGCGTAAGGATCGTGTATCACATTATAATCCATGCGGCGCAAGAGAATTTCCGCCCACACCTGCCCAACATGCTATTAATATTGACAAGAGCGACGGGCGGGCGAGCGACCGACCGAGCGACGGGGCGAGCGACGACGGCGGCCCAAGGCCGCCCAACCACCAACCGAGCGACGAGGTCGATCGTCCGAGGGGGCGGTCGATCGGCCGAGCGACGGAGACGGCGCGACCGAGGGCGCAACGGCGCGTCCGCGACGAGGTGGGTCGTCCGAGCGATTGCTGGGTCGACCGAGCGACGGCGACCGACCGGCGGGACCGACCGAGCGACGGAGGCGCGCCAGTGTAGGAAGGCTGGGTGGAGTCGGGAGCGGTGGTAGACTCGGTCGGTCGCCGCCGCTCGTTCGCTCGGTTGCTCGATCGCTCGACCACGTCACTCGGTTGATTGTCATTGGCGACCTTGGCCCGCCGTCGTTGCTCGCGCCGTCGCTCGGTCGGTTTTGTTCTCGGCGAGGCAGCGGGCACCCCATCCCCAACCAGGCGACGCCACCACCGAACGGGAGGTCGGAGTCACGCAACTCCCGGAGGCCGGGGTCGCCGCCTCGAAGTCGCTCCTGGGGGCGTTCGCGAGCTCGTCCCGAAGGCGGATGTCGGCCACACGCAGGGGAGATCACACAGCAGTGGAAGGTACATGGACCCGTACTGGTACATACAGCAGTAGTAGGTACGGGCACGTACGTTCAGCAGGCCATCCCCGAATAAAATGCCTTACACATATGGAAACACTAGTATTTATAATTTCTTATAAAAATACCGAAAGCTGGACAAAACGTTCAAAATGACGTTCACCCCCCTCCCTCCCCCCAGAAAAAAGCCTTGTTGATCCTTTTTGTCGATGTGGACGGAAACATAAGGACCGATTGATCTGCGTGTTGTGTGCCAAACGGTTCTTATGTGCCGTCCACGGCTGTTCTGGCACACAACGACATTTTCGAATCTCGGCGAGGCTCCGGCGACCCCATCTCCCGACGCACTCTCTCGACCGATACGCGCCAAGTCGCGACGGAAATCGGCAGCCCCCAACCTCTCTGACTGGAGGAGACTCGGCCCCCGTTGAGCGTTCTCGATGCGCCCACGATTCCAGGTCGCTCTCACGGTTCCCGATGAAGCTAACTCAACGTTACGGAGCTGTCCCCAGTATGTACTGGGCGAAAATATAGGGGACGTTGTGTCATGGATATGATTGTGTTGTTCCTTATAAATCTGGCCAAACTGGCAAACCGGAGAAGGGAAGGGTTCGTTTTGGCCGACGATAAACCCCTTCCAGCAGGCTGCCTCACTCCGCCGGCCCGTGGGGGCGGTACCAACCAAGCGAAATGGACAATACAGCAGCGAACAGTAACAGTACAGCAGCGTGCAGGAGCAGCAGAGCGGCGATGCAGGGTGCATGCCATACGTAACTGGGATGCAACTTGTAGGACTTTCATCTTTCTCTCGAATATGCGGCGATTTGTGAAACGGATCGGCAGCGCCAAAATCGATCAGAATTTCATAAATCCAAAATTACCAAAAATACCGAAAGCTGGACAAAACTTTCAAAACAAAGTTCAACCCGCCCCCCCCAAAAAAAAACAAAAAAGTCTTGTTGATCCTTTCGTCGATGTGGACGGAAGCATTAGGAACGCTTGGTCTGCGTGTTATGTGCCAAACGGTTTTTATGTGCCGTCCACGGCTGGTCTGGCACACGACGAGATTTTTTAATTGATCATTATTTTGTCGATGTGGACGGAAATATGAGGAACGCTTGGTCTGCGTGCTGTGCGCCAAACGGTTCTTATGTGCCGTCCACGGCTGGTCTGGCACACGACGAGATTTATTCATCTCGGCGAGGCTCCGGCCACCCCATCTCCCCACGCACTCTCTCGACCGATACGCGCCAAGTCGCGACGGAGATCGGCAGCCCCGACCTCTCAGACTGCAGGAGACGAGGCCCCCGCCGCGCGTTCTCAATGCGCACACGATTCCAGGTCGCTCTCGCGGTTCCCGATGAAGCCAACCAAACGTTACGGATCTGTCCCCAATTTGTACGGGGTGAAAATATGGGCAACGTTGTCTCATGGATAGACTATTGTGTTCCTTATATATCCGTCCAAAATGGCAGACCAGAGGAGCTGGCCTAACCATCTGATCGCGCGGACCTTTCAGGCGATAGGCTGTTCGCGTTTGCGAGCTAGGAAGCATTTCTAGGCGGGATCAAGGCACGGGCGTAGACCCAACCCAACCCCTAACCCTAGCCCTAACCCTAACCCTGACCCCAACCCGGACCTAAAACGGGCCAGAAACGTGGCTGCGCCGCGTTTCGATTTTAGTTTATATTCCGATCTGCGGACCACCACCTAGCCCTCGGCCAATAAGGGGGCGGCGTGTAAGACCTACCCTCCAAGATCCGTGCGGCCAATTGTTAGGTCTGCTGGACCGGAGAAGCGAAGGGCCCGTTTTGGTCCACGATAGACCCCTTCGTGCAGGTTGCTTCGCTCCGCCGGCCCGCGGCGGCGGGGCGCCAAGCCGGCCACCCCCCTCCTTCCCCGAGTCCCTCTCTACGCCCTCACGTGCCGGAGCCCGTGTCGGTCTCGCTCTCTCCCGTGATCACCACACGAAGCTGGGGGCTTCAGCTCGACGTTGTGGCCCCCTCCCCACTCTAATTCCAAGCGAAATCCGATTTGGGCCACAATCGGGCCCTGCCTTGCCGCCCCGACCGTGCGACGACCGCGGGCTGGCGGGGCGCCAAACCGGCCACCCCCCTCCTTCCCCGAGCCCCTCTATACGCCCTCGCGCGCCGGAGCCCGCGTCGGCCTCGCTCTCGACCGCGATGACGAGGCGAAGCTGGGGGCTCCAGCTCGACGCCGTGGCCCTTCCCACCCTAATTCCAAGTGAAATCCAATTTGGGCCACAATCGGGCCCTGCCTGGCCGCCCCGACCGCGCGACGACCTCACGCCCGCGCTGCGCGAGACCAAGCGCTCCCCCCTTTGGGGGCCCGACACCTCAGGCCCACGCCGCAATCCGGGCCCGAAACGACCATGGGCGGCTGACGCGCGGGGCCACGACCGGAATGTATCCCACGCTGGACGTCATACAAAACGACACCCTTGCCGGGGATGTCGGGAACGTTTCCACACTGGACCGCATATAGTCAACACCAGCAACACCAACACCAGCAACATTCCGTTTTATATACACAGATATGGAGGCACCCTTGAAACGGGGTAAAAAGCGAAAAACATGCTCCGTTCGTGTTTTTTTGTGTGTTTGTGTGTGGCTTTCGGTGAAGACTAGAGACACGGAGACACCGCACGAAGCAGCGTTGGGTAGACATTGTGCTTCACAGTGCGTGCATCTTCCGACGCTTTATGTGTGGCTACAACGATAATAAGTTTGAATATAATGTCCATCTGGGGGGTTTGACGAGTACACATCCCGAGTGGTGTGGTAAGAGGGGAGATAGCGGGTGCTGGAGCAACACACCCTGGGGGGGTTCACATGCACATCCACGCTGAAGAGTTTTTTTTGTGACGCAATCCTCTGGGGGTTTCAATTATCTTACCCTCTAGAGGGTTAACTTGTGTACATATATCCACGCTGGAGCGTTTCTTCCCCCATTAAATCTTCAATATTGGGTGGTCGAACTTCAAACTGTGAGGTTAGAAGGATACGTCCTCCATATAGAGTGTTGATATTTATACTTGATCCTCTGGAGGGTGCTATTGTTCCACGCTCTGGACGACTTTCCCGCTGGAGGGAAAACTTCATAGAAGTACCCTCTACAGGTTGTACTCGCGTAACCCTCTGGAGGATTGGGCATATTGAACACCCCTGTAGTGCGTGCACAGCAGCATAACCCTCTAGCGTGTGGTGTATTCTCACCCTCTGGAGGGTTTCGCATGTACGTACCGGCTGGAGGATTCATTTTGTTGTAATACCCTCTGGATGGTTCGATGTACTCAACCCCTGGAGGGTTAGATGTGTCAATCCCCTCCGGAGGAGTTCTTCCACCAATAACCCCTCTGGAGGGTGATGGAGCTTTCTTGGACCTTCGCCCTCTGGAGGGTTTTCGCATGTATGTCCCTACTGGAGGGTTTAATTTGTGATATAACCTTCTGAGGGTTTATACAGCTCACCCTCTGAAGACTCAACATTGTATCTTCCCGCTGGAGGGTTTCTGAATGCACTTAACCCTCTAGAGGGTGTTCAAACATCACCCTATGGAGGCTTTCGTATATGCATCCCAGCTGGAGGGTCCAGTAGATTGCTATACAACCCTCTGGAAGTTTCGATTATGCCACCCTCTAGACGATGTAGCGTGCAAATCTCCGTTGGAAGGTTTCTTCCATCATTAAACCCTCTGGGGCGCGTTCGACCTTATTACCCTCTTGGAGGATTTCGCACGTATATCCCAACTGGAGGGTTTATTTTTGTGACACAACCCTCCGGAGGATTATATCGTGCCACCCTTTAGAGGGCGTAGAGCGTAAATCCCCACTAGAAGGTTTCTACTATCACTAAACCCTCTAGAGGGTATTCGACCATCACCCTCTGGAGTGCTTCATATGTACGTCCCCGCTGGAGGGTTTATTTTGTGACACAATCTTTTGGAGGATAGTATCATGCAACCCTCTAGAGGGCTTAGAGTGTAAATCCCCGCTAGAGGGTTTACACCATGACTAAACCTCTAGAGGGTATTCGACCATCACCCTCTAGAGGGCTTCATATATATATCCGCTGGAGAGTTTTTCGTGTGATGCAACCCTCTGGAGGATTCTATCGTGCCACCCTCTAAAGGGCTTAGAGTGTAAATCACCACTAGAGAGCTTCTACTATTACTAAACCCTCTAGAGGGTGTTCGACCTTGACCCTCTAGAGGGTTTTATATGTACGTCCCCGCTGGAGCGGTTATTTTGTGACACAACCCTCTGGAGGATTCTATCGTGCCACCCTCTAGAGGGCTTAGAGTGTAAATCTCAGCTAGAGGGTCTCCTTGTGATGCAACCCTCTGGAGGATTTAATCATGCCGCCCTGTAGAAGGCTTAGAGTGTATATTCCCGCTAGAGTGTTTCTACTGTGACTAAACCCTCCAGAGGGTATTCGACCATCACCCTCTGGAAGGTTTCGTATATATATCCCCCCTGGAGGGTTTATTATGTGACACAACCCTCTGGAGGGTGATATTTTCAAACTTCTAGAGGGTGGTCGATCATTCATCCGTCTAGAGCGATATCTCACCCTCTGGAGGGTTCTGCTTCGGAAGATGAACATCCTCTAGAGGGTGAGATTGTTCTCTGAAGGCATAATTTCCCTCTACAAGTAGAGGGCGATTTTCCCTCCAGAGGGGTTCTTTAGGTTGTACCTGGTCGAGGGTTTTGGGGGGGAGCCGAGCGGCCACGTGTGTGTGCATCCTTGTAGATTCTTTCATAATACAATGCTCTACATCAAATGCAAAACGTGTTGTGCAAGAACGTACGTGCTCCATTTGGCCATGGGCTCCCTCCCATCAGTGTCCCTCTGTTGAGAAATGATGGCAGCTGCACCGTTTCATCACAACAATCTCATTCTTTCTCGGCATCAAGCCACACGGACGAATACCGCCACTAATTTATTGAAACCCGTTGAAACCCGTGAGCTAACTTTCAAACCCGCCTCTGTCCTCGCCCCCCCCGTCCCCCCCTTCTACCCCCACGCCCCAAGAAACCCCTCCGTCCCCCGGAACTCCTACTCGTTACGTTCTTCTTTGTCAGTTGTCCCCTCCCATCCGAGGGACCCGCCACCGGCCTACGCCGAGCATGCTCGTCATCACCAAGCGCCACCACATCTTACCCTTTAGAAATGGTGTGGCCCTGAATATCCTCGTATTGTAATTGTACAGTAATATAGCATCCACCTTGTTTTCTAACGCTACCATGATTAACTTTAGCAACGGTATCGGCTTGAATACCGTGTTTCACTGTATTGGATAGCGAGATACATATTGTGTTTCAATCGTGTTTTATACTAAACAGACTTGTTTTTTCCCATCTCCTCTTTTTTCAAACCCTGTTTTGTAGTGCAGTATAGCATGCTCGTCATCGTCAAGCGCCACCATCTTATCCTTTAGCAACGGTATAGGGCTGGACACCCTCGTTTCGTACAGTAATATAGCTCCCACCTTATCTTCTAGCGCTACCATCATTAACTTTAGCAACGGTATAGGGGTGAATGGGGTTATCGTTGCAGACACCTGCCACGGTATAGGGGCACCGCTTGTTTTCTGAGGCTCCTCACTTGAAGACCTCTATACCTCACTCAAAAACTGTTTTTGAGTAAACTAAAGGTGCAACCCGATGAACAAACCAATGGCCTAGGTATACAAAAAAAACATATCACAAAACAAAATGCCATTCCGACGATTTTGGGTTAAGGAGCCCGGTCATCAGGAGGCAAAAACGCCAAACGTTCTACCTCTACCCCACGAACATCTCGTGATTTCTGTCGAACCCCGACCACGCATAATCTCTTTCCGCCGTTTTGGAAGGCCGACTTCCTGGCCTCATATGAAATCGGGGCTCGGAAACGTGCAGATAGGGTTCGTTGTGCATCACTGAACGGGCAGCGCACCACGTTTTTTTGGATCTGTGGAAGCTTGTATGGCGATACGGCGAAAACTTATTTTTTGGCCCATTATTTGTGGGGCGGGGGGGGGGGGGGGGGGTAGTGCACATGTGGTCA
>JAYJMJ010285579.1:0-28297 GCA_036873875.1 Laminaria ephemera
ATAACACGTTATCGAAGACTAAACTTTGTAGCTTGCAAGAGTCGGTATAAAAACCATCTTTTGAATCTATGAAGCACTGTTCTTTAGGGCGGTGAGAATGTCACAAACCAATAAATATGTAGCAACTATTGATTATCAAGGTGAGATTGATACATCACCTTCTATTAAAATTAGAGAAAGTTAACAAAAAACGTTTTTAACTACTATCAAATTAAATAAAAAAAGTCAACAAAGTAATAGACAAAACCTAACAGAAACACTATAATAATATCATTAAAAACTACATAAAAGGTTTAACTATGTGTTTAAAAAGTGAATTAAGAAAATTATTAAAAGAAGATCAATCTTTTAGAATGGAGATTCTAGAGATTTTGAGAGATGATCTAAATGAAATGATAAATGTTGAAGTTTATGCAGAAACGCCATCAGGTTCAGCGGAAACAGAGGTTTCTGTTAGTGTTTGCCTTCAAGAATTAAGCCCTATGCAGATAGAAAATTCTTTACGAAGTGATTTTAATAAATATGCCCAAGATGGTTTTAGCCATTTTTGGAAAAGAGTACCCAAAGAACAAAGAAAGCGCAAAGAATCATGTAAAAAAATGTTTTATAAAATGTGCGAATCATATGTTATGGGTATGGAATCTACAGAATTTTATTTTGAATTATTAAATAAAAAAATCCAAGAATTTATAGCTGGATATGAAAAATTTGATAAAAAAGAACAATATTTACCTTATGGTTATTTGGAAAATATTATAAACACACTAACAGTGCATACTAGCGAAAAATAATATTTATTTACTACATAAAGAAAAGGGCTTGTTAGCCCCTTTTTTGTTAAGTTAAATGCATCATTGCAAAGTATGATGTAATAGTGATAAATATTGTATATGGTATAGTCATTAAAAACATTTTACCATAGGATAGTCTAATTAATGGTGCAATTTTAGAAGTTAATAAAAACAAAAATGCAGCTTGACCATTAGGTGTTGCAATAGATGGAAGATTAGTACCCGCATTTACTGAAATAGCCAGCAAATCAAATTGTTCTCTTGATATAGTACCAGCATCAAGTAGATTTTTAACTTCAGTCATATAAACAGAACCAACAAAAACATTATCAGACATTGCTGATAAAACTCCATTTGCAATAAAAAAGAATGATTGTTGCTCTTTTCCTTGATACGTCATTGCCATGTCCATAATGGGTTTAAACAACTGTTGATCAATAATTACAGCAATAATTGTGAAAAATACAGCTAATAATGCTGTAAATGGTAATGCTTCCTGAAAAGCTTTACCAATTTGATGTTCATCATTAATTCCATTGAATGAAGTTAATAGGATAATTACCATAAGCCCAATAAGTCCAACTTCAGCAACATGAAATGATAAAGATAAGATTAATACAACACCAACTAAGCCTTGAATAACAAGTCTTGCTTTATCATTTTTGGTCATATTTTTATTTGTTTCTTCATCATTATCTTTAATGATTTTATAAACACATTCAGGTAATTGATAACCGAAATCAAAAGTTTTAACTTTGAATTTTTCTAAAAAGTAACAAACGATAATACCAACAATTAAACATGGAATAGAAATTGCTATCATATTCATGGCAAATTCAAGAAAGTTCCACCCAGCTTTATTAGCTATAATTAAATTTTGAGGTTCACCAACCATTGTTGAAATACCACCCAAAGCAGTACCAACCCCAGAATGCATAAGTATATTTCTTAAAAATCCCCTAAATTCCTCTAAATCAACATTGTTTTCTTTGATAATAGAGTGGTCTTTAGAACGAATTTCATGATAAATAGAATAGAAACTAAAAGTAACACTAATGATCACAGCAATAACCGTCAATGCATCCAAAAATGCAGATAAAACTGCTGATGCAACCAAAAACGTCATTGATAAATATACTTTTGAGCGTATTTTTATAAATATTTTTGAAAAAACATAAAGTAAAAAATCTTGCATAAAGTAAATGCCAGCAACCATGAACATTAATAATGATATAACTTCAAAATTTGTTATCATTTCCTGAAACACATGGTGGGATTTTGTCATCCCAATGGCAATGGCTTCAATAGCTAATAGTCCTCCTGCAAGTAATGGGTAACATTTTAATGCCATAGCTAAAGTAAAGATAAACTCTGCAACTAATACCCAACCAGCCACGTATGGTGACATAGAAAATAAAATGGGATTAATTAGAAGAAAGGATATTATTGTTAATTTATACCAATTGGGAGCGTTTCCCAAAAAGTTTTGAAAGTACGTATTATTCATTTTATTCCTTTTATGTTTGATGAAAAAAAACCCTGCCGAAAAGACAAGGTTACATTTTTCAGTACTACATTTCTAAATGTAAAGAATATAAAGTAAAAATCAAATATTAAGTTTATTATTATATTTTGCTAAGTATCAAAACTTCCATTTTTCATCATAATATCAATATATAATTTACAATCGGCTAATGCACGATGTGGAATATCATAACCGCTTCGATCTATAAATGGCATTTGCTCGATAAAAAATTCAGCCTGAATATTAGTACACCTAAATAGTGTACCTAACCACAAACTGTCATAAATAACAGAATCACTAAAAACAGTTAATCCTCTTAAATTATTATTCAATCTTAAGCATGCTTCAGTAATATCAATACCATTTTCAAATAGTTCTTTTCTTTTTATACCATGAATTTTTTCTGATTCATAATCCCAATACTTCCATTTGCTATGTGGTTTTATTAAAAATTCATCACTTTTTCCATCTTCACTTAACCAAGCTATTTCAATAGGATAGGAGTTGATAAAATCTAAACCTGACGATTCAATATCAATATGAATATATTTTTTATCTTTATTTATCATTAGAAATTTCTTTTTAATTTTTTTTAATAATTAGTGCTTCTAACATTTTGTTTCTATTAGCTTCATTTGCGCCAACATGATAAGTATGCTCTTTAGTTAAAATATCAAACTCAGACCAAACATCATCAATATATTCATTTTTTCTAAATTTGTTTCCATACCAAGTAGACATAACAAACTGACCTTTTTGTTTTTTCAGCTCTTTATAAAGATCCATTTCATCTTTATCTTTCCAGCCATTAAAATAATCATTTGATCTATTAATATATGGAGGATCTAAATAAATAACTACATTTTTATTGTTTTTATATTTGCTAAGAACCTTTCTAAAATCTTTTATTTCGAATACCCAATTGTTATTTTTAATTTTATTTTCAAGCCATTTAACTTGATTGGTTATTTTTGTTATATATGCTGGAGCAAATCGTTCAGGCTTTTTACAAAATGGCACATTAAAACCACCTTTTTTGTTAAATCTCATCATCCCATTAAAGCAAGAACGTGTTAAGAATAAAAAGTCAAAAGGGTTATGCTCTTTATTAAATCTAATTCTAACGTCATAATAATAAGAATCAGAACCATCTCCAGTCATTGCCAATTTTTTTCCTTCTTTTGTAAGAAACTCCCTGACCTTTTCACTTGTTATTTCGTTGTTTTTAATACCATTGTAGAAGTTAATTAAATGAGGGTTCATATCGAAGAATACAGCGTTTTTGGGTGCAATATTAAAACCTACTACACCTGTGCCAACAAATGGCTCTACAAATAAATAGTCATCTTCTTTTTTAAAGTTATCTGTTGTTGATTTTATCCAATCTACCAGTTTTGTTTTTTTACCTTGAGTTTTAATCGGTGGTACGTGTACTTTAAATTCTGTGTCGTTACTATGCATTAATAATATTTTCCTTTTTGTATAAGAAGGTTAACATTATTTTACTTAATTAAAAGTAACAATTATAAATTAGATATTGATCTTTTTGGACACAGGTATATATTATAATATAATCAAGGATGATTTTATGAACAATAGTATTGAAAAAAATAATGAATCTGAATTAATAATTAAAAACATGTACGCAAGTTTGATGTTAAAAATTATTAATAAGAAGAGATATGGTATTATAATTTGCAGTCAGGAAGGAACTTTAAGTTTTAGTTCTAATAAGCATGACAAGAAAACGTTGGCGTTATCTGTTGTTGAGGTTATTTCTCGAATGACTTTAAGCGGGAAGCCATTTTCTTTTGTAATAAGAGAAATTACAGACCTTGAATTTAATGGTGAAAAGATACATAAAATATCATGCTTTGTTTTCAATAAAAAACAAATATTCTACATTCCACCTGAAAATCTTAAGAAAACATGGACAAAAGATAAAGTTGTTCCAATTACTTGGAGATTTATGGAATTTGAATATAAAAATGTTTTAAAAATAGAAAAAAAGACAACATAGTGTTGTCTTTTTAACTTAGTCTAAATATGTATTCCAAATATGTGTAGTATTAAAATCACAGTTAAAGTCAACATCTTCATAATTTAATGATTTTTTAACCTTATGAATGTTTTGTTTTGTGCGATTTCTTAAAAAACGTTTACTTAAACTTTTGTAAACATCCATCTTTTTGCTACTATATGGCTTATAATTATCACTATGGTAATAATTTGACATTTTATTAATATCTTCAAGAAGTCTTTTTCTTTTACTACGAAGATTAACAATGTCACGAGGATCAGTTTCGTGCTCATACACACTAAACCAATCGCTTACATAATATCGCTTATCATAAGCATTTTTTCTGCGAAATGTATTGCTCATTCTATTATTCTCCTTTTGAGTTACCTCATTGGAAAATAATACTTTTAACCTTAAAAATATTCATTGAATACTACCTTGTAAGTTATGTTCGATGTTTAATACAGTTGTCACTAAAGCCAGCACTATATCGTAAGCATTTAGGATGTTGACATAAACTATATTTTGTAAAGTATAGTCTATGTAATACAAATGATGCAATTGCTATAAAAACTATACTAAGAACAATTAAAGTACCTATTAACATTCTTCACCTTTCATTATGGATGTCAATTTATTCTGTTCATACAGCCAATTTTTAATAAGTGGATAATCTGAAATATATTCATGGTTAAAATATTTATCAAAGAAACCACCAGCATAATCAGGCAAATCAACAACGCGATGAATACAATCAGTTATAACAGTAATATCGCTGCGTTCAGATACAGAAAAAAGATTTGTTTCAATTACTTTTGATACCAAATCACATAACTCTGTATTCATTTCTTTTTCTATTTTCAATTTAAAGTCCATTCAGTTTGTTTTTTAATTCAGTAAATTGTTTTTCATCTAAATCCATAAACATGTTGTCAATATTGACGTTATAAACTCCATTGGATTCAGAAACTTCTATTTCACATTTCTTGCGAAGAATAATTTTATAAGTTGTTTTACTGGTATATTTTATTGTTTTTAATGCTCTTCCTACTACATAATAGTGAAACCCTTCCATATTGATTAAGTGTTTCGTGCAATATGAAGTAACTTTAGTATGTGCCAGTGTAATTAAATCTTGTAAAGTTTTAAGATTTTTATACTGAACCGTAAATTGATTGACATCTTTTTGGTTAAGACGTTTTTTTGAATCATCAAAACTTTCAATATAATCTTCTACTTTTTTATATGCAATATACTCTGGACTTTTATCTTTATATGGATCTTCAGGTTCTTTTTCTACAGGTTCTTCTTTCTTCCATTTAAAAATAACATCGTTAGAGTCATGAATGCCACGTTGAAGTTCTGTTCCAAAATCAGTATTGAATACATAAGAAAAAGTATAAATTTCTCCATCAGAAAAGCGTTTTATTACCATTTCTTTTTCTAAATCATTGCCCTTCAATATGTTAATTACTTCATCTGAAACAACCTCGTATACTTCATGAGATTCACGAAATAAAAGGTCAAGTTCATGTTGATTAATAACTAATTTTGTTTTTGTTTTCATAGTGATTATGTATCAATTTAAGATGGTTGTATTATACCTTAATTTAATATTTTAAACAAGAAAAAGACCACAAGAATCGTCTTGTAGTCTTTTTTTATTATAAAGATTTTTGTTTTAATTTAATTGAGCATTAATTTGAGATTTTAAATTCATTAATTGTTGTTGATTTAATTTAAAAATATTTTTTTTAATTCTAACTTTATAAACTTTTGGAACACCTATACCTTGAGATTTAACAATATCTTGAATAACAGGGTGATTATACTCAGTTAATTCATTATCTTTTAACATTTGACAAAAATTTAATGATAATCTTTCAGGTGAAATTTGGTTAATAAACGGAACAATCTTAGCATAATGTCTATAACGATTTTGTTTTTTTATCATCCGAAGGAGAAAGCCATCACTCATAACAGAATGATTACTCAATACATAAGATGGTAGAAAACGCATTGCTCGTTGATCTGATTCAATAATTCCAACCCATTGTAGAGGACTTAAAATTGATTTGTTAACAATGTAGCCTGTTAACATAGGTTCATCTTTAAAGTTAATATTTTTTTCATGTAAAACTCTATTTTCTTCTGATAAATACTTAAAATTATACGGAGAAAAAGCTAGAGCTTCACTTGCAACCAAACTTCTAGAATATGTGTCTAAGCGTTGATATTTAAGAATGCCAGTAGAAACAATGTGAGCTAATTGTTCTTTTGTTATAAGTTTATGTTCTGCAAGTTTTACTAATATCCAAGATTTAGTGTAATTTCCTAAATCAATATCATCAGTAATACAAATATTATAAATTTCAAAACCATCATTTTCTGTTAATTCTGGTAAAAATATTTCAAGGTATCTATGGACTTTTCCACTATCAATTAAAATTGAATCTTTGCATTTTAAATATAATTCTCTAGAAAAATATTCTTTTATAGATTCTCGACACAAACTTATATCTATTAATCTTTTTTGCATTGAATTGAAATGTTTAGACAATGATTCGGAATCATCAAAAATATTATCACACGTTCTACTCAAGGCAGAGGCAACAACATTTATAGTAAGATCTT
This sequence comes from Laminaria ephemera, assembly GCA_036873875.1. NCBI lineage: Eukaryota > Phaeophyceae > Laminariales > Laminariaceae > Laminaria > Laminaria ephemera. The sequence goes on from JAYJMJ010285579.1 coordinate 6,971, forward strand.
CATCACGAACCAAATATAAAAAAGATGGGCATACATTTACTAAATCAATGAAAAATTGCTCATCAGTTTCAAAGCCACCTTCTTTTTCAATAAAAGTGAAAATATCTTTTTCAGTAGAATGATGACGTATTTCTTTTAAAAATTCATTTTTATCCATTTCGTTTATTCCATATTTCTAAAGTACGCTCTAAAGAGTGGTAACGAGTATCAGCAATGCAGCATTTAAGGTTAAACTCTCTCGCTTTCATAGGAGTAGAACCAATATATTCACTTTTAGCAGATAAGACAGGTTGTTTATTGCAAAAAGGACAACATTTTACTTCAGCATTTTCGATGTTAATTTTATCATCAGTTTCTTCAACTTCACGCCATTCAACATTTTTTGGAACAGTAACTTTATATCCATCCCAATGATCAAATTCTGGACTTATAACAGTTCCCAATCCTGCACCACGGCTACGAAAATCAGCTTTAAAATTAATAACAATACCACTTTCAAGGGTTCTTCGCCAAATATAAACACCTGCTGTTGCTGGTTTTATTTTGTCATAATTTCTAAATTCATTTGTTTTTATTTCGTCTGCAACATCGCCATTAAGCATAATGATTCCTAGATAATTTAAGATTACACTATTATATCACCAAAATTAATTTTTGACAACCAATTATATAATCATAAATAAAACTTATATATATTGAAAAATATAGCTATTTTTAGTATAATGCATAACCTTAAATTAATAAGAAAATAGGAAAATTAATAGTGGATAAATCAGCAATAGTACATGTGACAGAAAAAGTAAAAGAAGTTCATACATTTTGTGAGGAAAATATTTACTCTATGAGTAATGAAGAATTGCAGAAAAAACTTGAATTAAAAATTGCAGAAATTACAAAGTATGCAGAAGAAAATAAAGTTCCATTTTCTCTAACTTCTGAAAGTGTTATTAAAACTGTAAGAAATAATGATGAAGATAACGAAGATTGGGAAGAATCTAGTGAATATTGGGAAGATTCAGAAGATTTATATGAAGAATCTGACGATTAATTAATAGGAGTTTAACTTGATTATTATTGGTTCAAGAGCATTGTTTTCAAGATTTGACGACATGGAATCTCAAAAGAGACTTACAATAGCAGATTATGATGTAATTATGTCTTACAAAGATTTTATGAATTGGAGTAAAGAAAACAAAGATATTATTAAAGAGTTGATTCCTAAAAACTCATATAAATATCGTGCATTAATATTAATTAATAACAAGAAAGTACTTTTTGAAATTGAACTTGAAGAAGAGGGGCTTTCAACCTCTTTTCTTCTTGATAACATTACAGAAGTAACTGATTTAAACTATACTGATCCATTGGGATTTACTTGGAAATGTTTAAAACCAGAATACTTAATGTTAACAAAAAAATCTCATTTATATTTTCCTGTTCATTTTAATAAAAATATTGCAGATTATCATTTTCTTAAAAATATGGTTGGTGAAATTGAAATTACAAAAACTATGGAAGAATATTTTAAATTAAGAAAAAATGAAGCTAATAATCGCTTTAAAGATAAACATAGAACACCAAAGTTAAACATTACAAATAATGATTTTTTCAAAGTCTCAGGTGTATCTGATGGTCGTGTTTATGTTCATGATGATCTTCATGAAGTAGTAAAACACTTTGATAAACCAGTATATGAAATGATGAAGCATGAAGAAACTTTTGATATGGCTTGGTGTGAAAAAGATTTGTTTTTTGAATTACCATACGAATACAGAGTTAAATCAGTTCAAGAAGAGGCTTATGTAATTGCATTAGAAAGATATGTTATCCCACAAATTGGTGAATATAAAGATTTATTTTGGTGTTACAAAAGAGCCTTAATGCGAATTTGTACTACTTTATGTTCGGGGTTCTTTAGGGAGTTTGCAATTGAGAACCATAATTATATTGTTGAACAATTTAGCGAAGAATTTTATAAAAAATTTACATTAGCAGTAAAAAATAAAACGTTATTGCCTATGTCACATGTAAAAGCAGCATAAAATGTTGCTTTAGTTTTAACAAAAATTTAATTTTAATTATAAACTGGAGAAAAACATGAGTCATTTTACAGTTGCGGTTGTAACAAAAGAAGAACCTAATCAGTTCAATCAAGCACTAGAGGAAGCGCTACAGCCTTATCATGAGTACGAATGCACAGGTACTCTAGATCAATATGTTGTTTGGGTAGATGAAACTGAAGAGCATCGTAAAGAGTTTGAAACTGGAACCAGAAGAATGCTTGTAAATGAAGCAGGTGAGTTTAAATGTCCCTACTTAGATGAGTTTTATCGAGAACCAACAGAAGAAGAAAAAATTAAAATAGGTTCAATAGGAGGTGCTGGTTGCTGTGGTGATATTAGTTATACTTCTAAAAACTGGGAAGATGGTAAGGGATATAGAGCAAAAGTATCATTTATACCAGATGGTTATACAGAAAAAGAAGCGGGTTATTCAGAGATTTATGAAAACATTGAAGCTTATGTAAGAGATTGGTGTGGTTATAAAGATGACAATTTTAGAAATGGTCAAATAGGTAGAATGACTAATCCTAATAAAAAATGGGATTGGTGGCAAATTGGTGGTCGATATTCTGGAGCATTTAAAGCAAAAGTTTCAGAAGAAGCAACACAAGGTGATAAATCATGGACTAACGAAAATGAAGCCATTTCTGATTTTGATGTAATTCAAAAGAAAAATATAGATGTAGAGAAAATGTTAGCTGATTCATTAGTTAAAGTTGACAAAGAGTGGGCTATTTTTGAGGAGGCTACAAAAAATGGTATGCCAAAATCATGGGGGCAAAGTCTACAAGATAAAAAGACTGAACTTGGACTTTCTGCTGAGCATGATTTTTTACCTCGTGATGAAATGGATAAACTTCGTAAAGAACACCATGAGCAAGAACATGCATCAGTTATGAAAGAACTTTCAGAAAAACTTGATATGCATTGGGGTTGCCCAATTGAACACTTTTGCTCTGGTAATAAAGAAGAATTTATCGCTAAAATGAAGTACTATGAATTTGGTACATTTGCTGTTCTTATGGATGGTAATTGGATGGAAAAAGGTAAAATGGGCTGGTGGGCTTGTGTATCTGATGAAGATGGAACATGGGAAAGTAAATGGTTCGAAATCTTCGATTCTATTGATGATGAACACTGGATTACAGTAGTTGATTGTCACATTTAAATTAATTTTTAAATAATTAAAAAGGGCTTTTAAAGCCCTTTTTTGTTTTCATAATATATTGTAAATGCGATTATTAATAGCAATTGATTATCCAATCTAAAAAATCCAACATGATGATAAAATAAATACTATCATTTAGCCAATTGGAGTCAAATTATTAATATTACCTAATATCAAGATTGTAGAACTCTTTTTCTGCATTTTCAGTACCTTTGGGAGCATCTTTTTGGTCGTCAACATTAAAAGATTCTTCAAAATTACAATGGTTACAAGTTCTTCTATAATGATAGTGATAACCTAAAACATTCTTTCTTAAAGACCATTTCCATTCATGAAATTCATGCTTATTGCACTGTTCAATTTTATATTCTCTGGCTTCTTTAGTTATTTCTTTAGCAATACGCCCAAAAGTGCGCTCTATAGTTCGATGCCACACACCATGATTGTTTTCTTCTGCTTTAGCTAACTCTAATATTTTAGATAAATCTACATCTTTAAAAACATCTCTCAAAGCTTGTTCTAGTTTTTTGTTTTTATTTAACATTTTTATTCCTTTTTAATAAAAATAAGGCTCCTTGATAGAAGCCTTATTTGCACTATGTTACATGGATGAAATAACTTTATTGAATAAATCTTCAGTTAAAGATGGCATAATTTTGTTCATATCTTTATAAGAACGTTTTACACAATAAAGCGCATCAGCATACGTTTCAGATAGTACATCATGAGTTGTTATTGCTGGGTCTTTACCTCTTAATACTGCATAAAATATATAGTGTTCAAAAGAGAATGCACCCTTTTTCTTCATTTTGTAACCATTCCAATCTTTACCCCAGTATGGCTTAAACTCTTTGTTGTTACTTGCTTCTTTAAATTCTTTAACTAATTTTATATAAACTTCTTTGCTCATAATTCTGTTAGTTGTTTCTTCGTTATTTATTTCATTTTTATTATTCATAATATTTCTCTCTTCGTTATTTAATGTATTAATGTTAAGCATAATTTTATTCTCCAGTAATTGTTTTATTGTTCATAGTGTTCATGAACTATTTCTGAAAACAGTTCTAACGTTAATGATGGAAAAACACTTTTGTAGCTTTCAAATAGTGAATTCTTATTAGTATCTAACCACCCATAAGGGGCTAAAGATTTTAAGCATTGTTGATACTCTACATACTCAGTATTACTATCATCATCTGATGCTATAAATTTAATTTTACTAACTTCAAATTTATATCTAGGTGAATTGGTATCATGAGTCGTTTTATCAATGTTTTTATTTCTAAGCATTGCGTAGAAAATAAAGTGTTTAAATTCCAATTCTCCATTAAACTTAGTTCCGTATGCAGGACAATAAGTTGGCTTAAAGTCAGGGTTGTGTATTGCTTCTTTAAATTCTTTAATTAACTGTGTTTTTGTTTCAAAGTTGATAGCTGTGTTTGTTTCAATATTCATGGTAAATCTCCGTAATTTTTGTTTAATATTGTTTAATTTTTAAGTTTTATTTTTTGATTAAAGGTTAGGGTCGTCACATAGGAACACCCTCCTTTTCAACAATATTTTCGGTGATTCGTCTACCAAACTTATTGATATTTTTCCATTTGATTTTAAAGCTAGTCGATTCGATACCGCCAAACATAACAGCGTTACTATGCATCTCACATAATCCAGTAATTAACAAGGTTGCAGCATATGGAAGACTACAAAAGTCATCTATATCTTTTCCACGCAATAAGTGAATGTCCATATCATGAAGCATTAAATCAGCTTCAATTTCAGGTTGATTTAAACTTTTCCAAATATCATGAGATACTTTTGCATGATCTGGAAAGTGTTTTCTACCATCTTCATCAATTTCTAAGCAATAAGGCTTGCCACAGTCATGATATACTTGATAGTTTTTAATAGTCTCAAGGTCTTCAATCATAGACCATAACTCTTTGTTATACGACCATTCAGGAAGCTTCCATTGATATTTAAGTTCGTTGCCGTTAACGATGTGTTCGTATAAGTCAACAAAATAATTATGTACAGATTCACCATGTTCTAATACAGATAAATCTTTCATTTGCTCACAATTTTTCATATCGTGAGTTAATTCTTTTAAGTTTTGAGGTCTAGTAATCTAACGCATAATATTTTCTCCAGTTTTATTTAAATTTATTTTAAAGAATCAATTTCTTTAAGTAATCTTTCTTTCCATTTTTCACTATTTATCATTTCTTCTGTAATATGGTTTGTACCATATGAATGAGTTCTAGTTGACACATCATAATGTGTTGTTATATATTCAACAGTATAAAAATCAATACCTACTATTCCATAGTAATCATCAAGAAAATCAATTAAGTGAGTTGCTTTATTTTCAATTAAGAATGAATTGTATTCATTTATGTAATTTTGAATGCCTTTAGATAATGATTCTAAAAAAGCACCGTGAACATCTAATTTATTGTATGTAATTTTCATGGTTATTCTCCACCTTCTTGTTCGAATTGCTTTTTTAATCGTTCATAAGTTTGTCTATCTTTAATTTTCCTGTTGGTTTCAACTTCTAATGCTTTTTGATTTTCGGCAGCTTCTTCATCTTGTTTTTCCTTAATTAGATCTGCAAAATATTTTTTTTTTGCTTGTTCGTCATACAAAAACTCAACCTCAATATCAAAGTGATAATAATCTGTTTCGCCACGAAAAGTATCTTGTCCTTCATAGTGAATATAGTCACTTCTGATTTCACATGAATCAAGATATTCTACGTCAGGAATGTACTCATGCTCAGAAATCTCTTTTAATAGATTCATGCAAGAATTATAAAGTTCTTTGTTTATATCTTTAGCAGAGTCTTTTAAGGCTTTTATGTTATTTTGAATTTCAATTAAGTTTTCAACTTTATTTTTAATATTCATAATTATTCTCCAGCCTTTTCAAATTTTGATTTCAACTCTAAATATTTGGCTTCTTCTTTAGCTAAATTTTCTATTTCAGCCTTTTCTCTTTTTTCGAACTCTTTTCTGATTTTTTCATTAACTTTTTCGTTAAGATCATTAAAGTATTTAACTTTGAAATCTTCATCATAAAGAAGTTCTGAAGGGATAGAATATTCATATCTTTCATGACCTCCATATTGTGAAAATTCTTCACCGAAAAACTCAATGTAACATTCATCAATAGATTGAACGTGAAGGAACTTGAATCCATCAATTTCTTCTATTTTGTTTACTTGAATTAAGAGTTCCATAGCTTCAGATTCCAATGTCTCTTGGATTGAAGTGTATTGGTCAAAAGTTTTTTGATTAATCATCATAATATCCTCTTATAAACATCTAAATTTTTTAGTAATGTGTTTTGCTTCAGCTTTTGTACATGGACCAATACCAAGAGCGGTAATAATAGGTTCACCAGTGAAGTCAGGAGGAAGAATATGTTCACGATCAACAACGATAGCACAAGGGATGCCAGCTTCTCTTGCTTTGTTATAAGCAATAATTAGTTGATTTTCGTTTTTGGATGCTAAGGTAACTTTAGAGCCACCAAGTTCATCATTACGATAGTTATTATGAAGTTCAGGATGAAAGTCATTAGCCGTAGACAATGCATCACCATAAGCATGACCAGTTTGTGCAGACAATTTACCTGCTGGCATGTGAATATCGGTTCTGACTATTGAATAGACGTATAAATGGGTAGATTTGTCGGTAGGGACATTGTTTGAATATTGAGAAAGAATTTCTTCTCTATTAAGGGGTTGAGTGTTCTGTCTAGCAATCTAACGCATGGGATGTTCCTTTAATTTAGTTTATATTACGGTATCCATTATATAAGATGATACATTCGTTGTCAATAACTTTTTTTTGTAAATACAAAATAAGGAGAAGATGTTCTCCTTATTTTAATTAAATTTAAAAATGATTAAAACATAAAAAAGAAACAACCATTCCAGCAACAAAAGCAAAGGTGGTTATAAAAAAAGAAGTAGTTCTCTTTTTTAATAAGATTTTTTCTTTTTTCTCGTTATCTTTTTCAGATTGCGTTCTAATATCAAAGTAAAATACCTCTTTGCAAGCAGTATTTTTGCAAACACTATAAACAAAGTAATCAGGTATACCAGTCTCTTCTTCTGGTAGGTACTTGAAATCATTAGCCTTAAGATTTTCAAATGTATCTTTATACTCTGCCTTACAATTTTGACATGTAGCACTAATATAATCATGAGGATTGTGTGTGTTTGATTTTTTTGTTTCAATCATAATATTTAAATCTTATTTGTTCTTTAAAGGTAAGAAATTATACATAATAATACAAAAAATATCAATAAGTAAAAAAAACTATAATTTTTAATAGAAATTCTTTATAATATATGCATTAAAATGTACTTAAGGAATAAACGTGAAAAACATAAAATTATTTTCAGGTGAAATGTACAAACTAAAATATGATTGGAATAACGAGCATATTCAGGCAGAAGATGGAAATAGTGTTTTAGGTCATGGAAAAGCTTTCATTGAAATATTTTACGATGATTTCTATATAAGAGGTGATGGTAAATCTATTGAAGAAGCAGAAGATAATGCTTGGAATAAATATAGTAAATACCTAGATTGTAATGGAAAACATAATTATGAACGAAAAAGTGATTCTGGTTTAGGTTGTTGTAAAACATGCGGTATTAAAACAGTAAAATTGCCAAATATTTCAAAATGCACTTGTTGCAATAAAATAGGGGCTATTTTCTATATTGGTAGTGATCTACATTGTTTAACTCATTTTTTAGAAAAAGCGAAACAATTAAAAAAAATTAGTAATAATAAACATGTTTTAAAAAAATTATTTACGATTGAATATTTATTTGATACTGAAAGGGTTAATGAAGATTCTACTGATAAAGAGATAAATGAACATGTTGATAATTTAATACAATATGGTGAAAAATCATTATTTAACTTTTGTTCAGATGAAATTGATAAAGTTCTTTGCACTGATGAACCAAAAGATTATGATTCTTCTTGTGATTTATTTGATGAATTATGCATGAATAAAGAAGATTTATATATCATTTTGCCTGAATTGACTAAAACTAGATATGGTAAACGTAAAGCTAGTAAAAAATTAAAAGAATTATTTATTGAAAGAGCAAAAAATCATAATTTAAAAGTAAGGTAAATTTTATAATGAAAGACATTTATTACACAAGAATAGCAAAAAAGTTAGAGATTGTTTATTTAGAGGTGTTGGCGATAAAGACGAAATTATAAATGAAATTAAATTTAATAAAATACTACCTGAAGGTATTAAGGATAATCTTTTAGCTAATTTATGTAATTAGTAATATAGGGAGCTTTTAGGCTCCCTTATTGATTATTATTCAATTAACCTATAATGACAAGTATTTTGATAGATGCTGATAATACTTTATATAAATCAAAAGGAAATGGTAGAAATTGTTGTGAAATGAACAAAAAGCCAGTTTAGATACTGGCTCCTTGATGTATTTTATTAAAAACCCATCCAGTTCCCTTTGTTTACAACTTCTTCCATACCAGTATTAATCTCTCTAATAGCTAATACGACTCTTTCAGTTATTACCTTCTCAATTCCATGTAATGGTCTAAAATCATTCTCACTTTCGTCTCTGGGACCCCTCATAAGAGATATGTCTCCAGCTTCCATTAAATACTCACGCTTCCCATTACCTTCTTTGTCATCATAAGTATAAAAGTTAGCTGAACCAATTAAATTAAAGAATGTAATAAAGTTTACATTTGAAGATAAATCACGATGAGTAGCAACACCAAGCTCTGATACAGGATAACGGATAATTTTAGCTTCTAAAATATTTCCATCAGCAAAATCTTTTTCAGATAAACCCATTACTTGAGAACGAATTTCAATATATTGCTTAAATAATTTTTCAAAAATAGTATTATCTAAACCATCTAAACAAAACTTACCTCTATAAATAAGGGCAACATCCTGATTGTTATCAATATATTTTTCAATCTTTGGTACAAAAAGATGTTTACTTTTTTCAACTTCATTATTTATTTTTGTTAATTCACTTTCTGTAATAACATTTTTGAGTTGAATAACCCCATCGGTATTTCGGTTGTACATATTATCTACTAAATTTTTAGTAATCATTATTGATATTCCTTTTTTAAAGTGAGTCGTTTTCAAGATTTACATATTTGTTTGGTAATATGTAAATATAAATTGACTCACTTTAGTTTAAGTTAAATAAAACAAGTGCTTAAAATCCAAAATAGTGAGTCGAAATAATTTATTTAAAATGATTAAAACGACTCAATGTTTTTAATTATTACATATTAATTTGTTTTGTTGGATCTGGAACTCTCAACCAGTGTGTAGCTTTAGGGTTGTCACAAGTTTTTGTGTCAGCGTCCCATTTAGCCATAGTTCGACCAATTTCTTTCCCATATACGTGAATTGTGCCACCAAATGTAGGAGAGTTTTTTGTAAGATCTCGCCAACCTCTTAATTGCCATTCACTATAATCTTCAGAATGATTGCAATTGGCACAAGTTACAGTTCCATTGATATTCTCAACATCTCCAGAACAACATCTATTACATGGTTCTAAATTGTTTTGATAACTTTTGGTAATTCTATCTTTAGTTATAAAATTATTAGGATGTAATTGATAACTTGAATCACACCAACCTTCCATTGCAGAAATAAGATCATCTAAATCATCTTCATATTCTTTTGGAACCTGTACTTTATCACAAAATGTACAAATAAAATCAGCAAGTGCTTTAACATTATATCCACTACTCAGCATACTTCTAAGGGTATCTGATATTTCTGGAATTTTAGTTTGTTTTAATAATAAGTTATTTAAATATTCTAAATTATATATCATTTTTGTTCCTATTTATCTACAAAGTAAATGTTTTTACATTTTAATACTGAATGCTCTCTTTGAATTTCAGTCGTTCCACCTAAAAATGAAAAAACCTTTTTTTCTTCTAAATATTTACCCACAAAGCCACATTCACTATCTTCACCAATAGTATAAAAATAATACATACCATCTTTTAAATGTTCACCGTCTTCTGTAACAATTGGCATTTCAGCTATAAGTGTTTTGTTTCTTAATCCATAATCTTCAATTGATTTTGCGATTTCTTCCCAATCAACTAAATGATTGTACTCATTATCACCTATTTTATTTTTATCTGTCATTTTTATTTTTTATCCCATAATAGATTTCTATTTTATTTAAAAAATGAAGTCCTGAAAATCCAATACATTTATTAATATATATTAAAACTAATTTTCTTTAATAAAACCACCAGCTAATTTTTCATAATAGTGTGATTTTGCCTTTTCTTTGCCACACCAATCAATAATTTCTTTTAACCCCTCTCTTTCTTTTGGAGATAGATGTTTAGTGATAGCATTCATTTTAGCTTGCATGTTAGAAACTTCTTTTTCATCAGTTTGATAAAAAGCCTTATTTTTTAATACAATCATTCTTTCTTTTGAATACATAGATTTACCAGCAAGTCTCCCTGACTCAATTCCAATGTGTGTTTTTCGTTCTTCAGAAGTAGGTATACGCATAGGGTTCTTTTCAGTATAAGCGTTCATTCGTGTAATTTCCTTTGCAGGATACATCATAAAAATGAAAAATAAATATTTAAAAATAAAAAAAGGGCTATAAAGCCCTTTTTTATAAAAATTTAATAGATAATATTAAGCAATACAGTTGTCTTCTAAAAGGTTTAGGTTTGTTCAGCGCCACACCAATCAATAATTTCATTTAGCTCTTTAAGCTGTTCTGATGATAATGATTTAGCAATGCTATCCATTTTTTCTTGTGTTGTCTTAACAATTTCTGGATTATGTTGATTTGTATGCTCACGAGCTTTTTCTTCCATCGAAATAGTATTGCGATCAAATTCACCACGATTAAAAATATTAATGTTGCTTTTTTTAACATCCAATTTTGATAGCAAAAAATCCACACAAGCTTCGGGATTTCCCTCTTCTCCGCACGTAAAAGCGTCAAAATAAAGTATGCCAGATTCAGGGTAAGTATGAAGAGTAGCACTTGATTCAGCAAGTACCCAAATACCTGTTTCACCTTGAGGTTCAAATAATTTAATATGTTCAGAAACAACGGTTAAATTAGAATATTTCAATGCTTCTCTAATAATATCTACAATATTATCAGGAAATGCATTTAAATGAAGATCAGCAGTAACATGGCAACCTTTGTATTCGTATTCTTTTTCAGTAGTAGACATTTAAAAACACCTGTAATTTTTATTAACAAATTTTAAGATAGGGATACTATATCATAATAATCAAATTATGACAACAAAATATTATTAAATTATATAAAAATCAAATATTATTCGTAAGCATCAACAAAAGCAGCAAATTGAATACGATTATAAAATTCACCTTCTACAGTTTCCATTACTGAATTTTTATCAACCATACCTGTGTATTTAACAATAGACGTATCTTCATAACAGGGATCAACACCAAAAGAATCAAATTGACGTTCTACATCATGTACAGCTATTAGAAAGTCATCATAGTCATCACTTGAAACATCAAAGTAAACATAAAATGTGTAACACCATTCTCCAAAGACTTTGCTAAGAGAACCATCAATGTTAATTCGTTCAAGTTCTATAATTTTATCAAAATCTAATTTGCATTGAAAAGTATCATTATTGTCATCATCTGCATCATTGAAAACTTCAATGTTTTCGCTAACTTCACCATTTGTTAAATTGTCAACAATAGATTTAAATTTAACTATATTGTCATAGGCTTCTTTACTATCTTTTCCAAAACGAATTTGTTTAAAACAAATTGATAATGTTGATTTTATATCAGTAATTGTTTCTTTTGCGTTTAAGTCTATTTCAGTAGACATAGTGATACCTTATTTGTATTCTTCAAGAAATTTATTAAAATCAAGGCATGGATGAGATGCTTTTGACATAGGTTTATCGTTTACTGTTCCAGAAATACTATGAATGCCAATTTCATTATTACTGTGATATTTTTGAAGACGATCTTTTATTGAATTTATTTTTTCAACAAACTCATTAACGTTTTTAGCTTCAACATCAAAATCAATAGGAAAAGTATAGTTCCATTTAGTATTGATGCTACTGAGAAAACCATTACCATTGGCGTTAGTTAGTTCAAGTGTCATACATTGTTCAAAATTACATAAACAGCTTAATCCATAACCATTTTCTGAAATAATGTCAACATGACTGCCAATAACACCATTTTTTTATTCAGTATTAACAAATTTTTTAAACATGAACATTTGTCCATGAGCTTCATTACCACTTTTTCCAAAGGTAACATTATGAAAACCAAGGGTTAATCTGGTATTAATATTAGTAAGTATCTTTTTAGTCATAAATAACTCTTAAAGTTTCATGCTTTTTATTTTATTTTTTTCTTCGTTTAGAGTTGCAGCATAATTTTTTAATTTATCATCAATGCGTTCTACGTATTCTGATAGCTGCATATTCCAAAGTTCAATACAATCAGATTCATTATCAAAAGTATAAAGAGAATTACCGATACGACCTCTAAAGCCAGTATTGTCTTGAGGAGCAATAACTTTCTTTGTAGCAACGCCTTTAGCATTTAAAGGTGCATAATGGCTTCCAGAATAGTGAACTATTTTATTTTTGGGTAAATTTAAATTAGACAAAACAATGCATTTTGTAGGAGGAATATTACGCAAAGGTTTTTTATCCATATCTGGCTTATTAAAATGACAAACAAATACTGTTTGTTCATTCATTTCACCACTTCTAACTTTTTCTGTTAGTTCTAAACCTTTTTCTTGGAGTTTTTCAAATTTTGTCATTATGTTTTCCTAAATAATTAAAAAGAAACAGCATCGCCAGATGTTAAAATAGCATCAGCAGCTTCAATATGTTTATCTAAAAGACCAATGCTACCTTGAGTCATAATAGGATTTAATCGTGAATCAATATCATGTTCATCTTCAAAAACAACACAATGAGTAATCTCACAATCCATAATATATTCTTTCACTTCAAAAGAACGACTTTCAGCACGACCAGTTGTATCCCAACTTAATTCATCGATCTTATCTTTATTTTTTTCGTAAAAATCAATGTATTCTTGAATTTCACAATCAAGTAAGCATCGACCAATAATATATCTAAAAGAAATATCTTCTAAACGCCATAGGGAGGTCATTACAATGAGAGCATTGTGTTTTAGTGCTAACGTAACAAGTTTAAAGATTTTATGAGGACAGGCTACGATTGGTAACTTAATAAACGGGTCATGTTCATTCATAGAAATACTTTTCTCAAAATTATCCATAACGCCATTAAAATCACAGAAAATAGCTTTTTTGATTTCTGCATCTGGTTCTATAAGATACCATTTAATTTCTTTTTTCTGATTGGAGTTTACAACTTCTGGTATTTTAATAGTTCCCTTTTCCACACGAAAATTAAATGAGTCAAGAGCTTTTTTAGGACTTGCTGCTGTTATACTAATAATAGTGTTTTGAGGAACACGCTTATGTTTATCTTCTTTTTTAGAAACAATTTGACCAGAACTTTCTTGAATAATGTGAAATTTTTTCATTTATATTCTCTAATTTTATAAAAACATGACATAAATACCATTCGATTGCATTATTATATACTAACTCATATGAATTTAAAAGGTATTTTTTTGTAAAAATCACTTATTCCATCATTGGAATAATTACAAAAACATTAGACTTTTCAACTTTTTCAAGGGAAGAAATTTTGGAGTCAATGCTACTTAGGTATTGAGCGACCCCTTTCTGTCCATCAGCTAATGAGTGATATACTTTGCGATAAGCTTTAAGGTATTCTAAAGTATTTGTTTCGCCAGTTTCTTTTTTTGCATAATTACAGGCAGTAGCCATAGTAATTGTATCTGGATGCGCTCCCCAAATCATATTAAGCCCTTTTTTATCATTAGTTTAAATATATTTTCTTTTACTACTCTTAGTATTAATGGAAGTCCCAATGTTACATAGCAAGTAGTGCCAAACAATAGTAAATGAGTGTATTCTTTTGCCCCCCAATCACCAAGTGTAATGCCAACATTTATTGGTATTGGAGTGTTAGGTTCAATTAATATGTAAGACCAAGAAAACAGTGAAAATAAATACCCACCCCAACCAAGAATAATGTGATTGTTATCTTTACTATTAAGTGATGTAGAGAAGGAATATATTGTAAAGGCTATTAAAATAGCAACCCAGAAAATTCCATAATTATCCATTTAATTAAAGCCTTGTTGTTTTTTATTTTTAAGTTCAGACATAATATTTACTAAAATCTCATGATGTTTCAAATAATCATTAAAAGTATAACCATGCAGGTAAATAAGTTCTTTATCAGTGCTTACAGAAAGTGTTTTTTCGATTACAAACCGTTCAAGAAAAGTATTTTCAAAAAACCTAGCAAAAAACCACATTTTATCCTTATTTCTTACTGTAAATGTAAAGCTATAATCTTTATATTTACCTTGGAGTATATATTCAATACCATTATTATCTTTAGAGCATTTAAAGTTAGGAGTTGATTCATCATTATGCTGAATTAGTTCAGTAAGAGGTATATCACTTTCATCAATAGATAAAATTTTAAAGGCAAGCATATTTAACAGAGAGTTGCTATCTAAGTAGTTGCGCTCAATAGAAGTGTGTTCACTTAGAAATTCTTGCAATTTTTTATTTTTTTTTCTCTCAAAATATAGGGATATTTTTTCAAAAAAAGATAAATTTAAGCTAATATGATTCATAATATAGATAACAGTTGATAAAAAGTTGACAAATAATAACAAATTTAAAATAAAAAGTCAAAACAAGATTGACATAACAAGCACCTAATATGTATAATAATATCCTAAATAAAATTAACTTAATTAAGGAAATATTATGAAAAAAATATTATTAGCGGCTGGTTTGGCACTTGTATCTGCAATGACTTTAGCAACACAATCTACAAATGAAATTTCAATTGCTAAATCTATTGATTGGAAAGAAGGTGAAAATATTGATTACTGCCAATTAAAGATAGTAAAGTTTCAATCAGGAATGAGTGATAGTTCTTATTGGATGTTAGACATTAAAAGTAAACAAATATTAGAATTTAATGAATTGGGTGCTTATAAAAAGCCAGCATTAGATGTAGGTCGCACTGTTTTATCAAATTGTAAGATGGTTGATGGTAATCTTATTGTAGAACACGCTTTAACTACTAATGATTTTGTTGTTTCTCATAATAAATCAGAATCTGTAATGGATTGGACTATGATTGGTAATCCTGTTGTGGATCAGTATTATGGTCAACCTTATAGCCATGAAGTTGATAATGATGATTGGTATGAAGACTTATATGATTTTTAAAATTATTTAAAATATTGTAATAACAAAGAAGCCTACCGATGTAGGCTTTTTTTGTTATTTACAATTGTGATTCCAAGTTTTTTCAAAAGGTATTTTGATTCTAATTGCTTCACCATCATATTTGTTATCTAGAATTTTTTCAAAAGTAATCCAAAGTTCTGTTGTTTTTGCTTCTGTAATATCTTTTGTTATCCATTGTGTATTTGTTGCTTCTGATGTGCCTTTGCTCAAGATTTTCATATTTCCGCCTCTGACCCCTTCTACATAAGGCTTAGAGGATGTATGTAGTCTTAAATAACCATCATATGATTTGTTGTTTGTATAAGAAACTTTAAGTGTAATTTTATCACATGATTCTTCAGCCAAGGATACTTTGTTGATTGCAATTAAATTCATTAAACGACTGGATAAGAGTTAAGCAACATTAATGAGGTTTTGAACAGCATCACATTCAGAAACATCAAGTTCATATTTTGCTCTAGTAATGGCAACATAAATAAGGTTTATTTCTTCTTCAGAGAAGTTTTTGTCACCTTTGGATTTAAAATCATTAGCCAAAACCACTTTATCCCATTCGCACCCCTTGGCTTTATGAACAGTGGTTAAGACAACGTTAGCATCTTCCTCTTTAACCTTTGTAATTAGGTCTAATAAGCCCGTTAAATGATAAACGGGGTAATCCTTCACTAATTTAACCAAAATGGCTAATTCTGCCCCACTGGGAGTTTTAGAATACTCTACGACCTCATCCCAATTGTTAAATGCAGCAAGTTCGGGAGTATTAACTCTTTTGCCTTTTTTTAGTGAAAAAGTACATTTAAGAAGTTTGTTTATTTTACCAACACCACCTTTTACATGAACTTTAAGTCCAAGATTCATATATTTCAATGCATTTTCAATAATTGCGGCATTTGTACGACAAATAATAACGTCAGGTACTCCAACAACACCAATGCGAGATTTAACATCAGGATTCCCCATGATTTTAACGTCTGCTCCAAGACCATTGTTAAGAACCATGCTAGCAAGATCAGCGATTGGTTGACCAAATCTAAAGGATTCAGATATTTTGCACTCATTATGCGTCTCAATTGACTGCATAGCATTAATTGCACCACGCCAAGAGTAAATTTGCTGAAATCTATCTCCTACAAAGATAAGTTGAGCTTTTTGTTTTAACAGAATGGATAACATTAAAGGGTTAGCGTCTTGAGCTTCATCAAATAATATATAGTCATAATCTAATATAGGGTTGGTTAAACTCCATATTTTTAGATATGCATCATGAGTAATTGGAAAAAATGATTCATCATCATGCATGACTTCCCACATTTTAGTTGCTAAAACCATTCCAGAAAGTCTTATAAGTGATTGATCGGAAATAGGAATTGGGTCTATAATTTTGCTATCTGTATGCTTTTCAGATATAGTTTCATCACTTGAGTAACAATAGTTTTTAAAGACTTCCATAGCATAGCTACAAAATGCCAATGGAGTAAGCCCACTAACACTTTTAGTAATTTTAAACTCTTTTGCAATTAATCTAGCTGTTAATTGTTTATTAATTCTACGTTGTCTTGTAGGGTGTCCTTTAATAACATGTTCATATGCTAATGAGTGAGTAGTTTTACAAAAGACACTAAGGGGGAATTCATCTAGAGATTCTTTAACAATATCGGAATTAAAGGCTAAATAAAGTCCTTTTAAGCCGAATTTTGCAATACTAGCTATAGCATTAAGGGTGGATGTTTTACCAGCACCTGCATAAGCCTCAACCTTGAGCCAGTAGGGTTCTTCAGCAAAAAGAACAGATATTTCTTGTTCATCTGTTAAATAATAACCCTTAAAATATGAATTTGATTCATGTATATCATCATGTTCTTCCATTTCAGCTATATCAGCCATATCATTAGCTATTTTAGTCATACATATCACTTTATATTTAATTATCCTTACGGTTAAGTATAGTTTGTATTCCACATCCTGCATTATTATTTAATTTTAAATACAAAAATAGTATTAATTTCAAATAGAAAAAAAATTATAAATAAAGTATAATAAAAATTAATTTAAATTTAATTTAAGGATATTTAAGTATGGGAATGAATGTTTATCATGACATTGGTATTTTTTTAGAATTAGATCTGGTTGAAGATCGTTTTGAAAATTATAAAACATGTAACAATAAAAGTTGTGAAGGCTATGGAAAACAATATAAATTAGATGTTAATTTTTGCCAAAAATGTGGGAAAGAAACAACCAATAAGCAAAAGTATGTTGATACATCACCAGCAAATATTTACGATGTAATTAAAGAGATTGGATTAGATAGTAATGATTTTAGAAACTGTGGTGAAATATCAGATGAAAATCAGAAATATTTTATTTACGAATGTAGTATTCCAAATGTTTTTGAATATAATATTGAAGAACATATGGAACATTTTATAACGTTAAATGTTAATGCTCAAAAACAAATTGAACAAGCAATGAAAGATGAAAAATTTAAAGGAATAGTTGAAAAATTTAAATCAAACTTTGGAGATAAGTTCAAGGTTCATTATGGTTTATATACTCAATTTCATTAATTAATATTCACAAGGATGTGAGTTAATTTAACCGATGGAACGTCTTTTTATTTTGTGTTCCATTTTTTGTGAATCTAATTCGTCAGCGATAGCGTCTAATGCAATGGCATCAACAATTTTATTATTATTGTGAACAATATCATTTGAGCTAGTATGACTTTTAATTACAGTTATTTTTAAATCTAAGTTATGAGACTTGATTAATAACATTGCATTCTTAAAATCTTTATTGCAATGTAACTTAATTTCTAATTTAGGAGCGCCTTGTGAACATTTTTTAATGCATTTAGCAAGTTCATCTGAATCAACAATTAAAGAAATAGGTTTATCAGTTAATCCTTTATCAATAATTTTTTTAATCCCTAAATAAAAACCTAAAGCTTCAGCCTCTAAGCTTTTAACAACATTCTGTTTACTTGGTTTTGCAACTTTAGCCGACTGTGTGCTGTCTATTTCAGAACTATTTAATAAATATGCTCCTGATATAAGATCTAAATTTTTGTCATCTTGATGTTGATAGTGAGAACCATCAGTATAGAGAACTGTAAATTTGTCTACATTGTTAATATATTCAAATTTTCTTTCTAAAAAGGAAATAATGGATGCTTGAGCTTCTATTTTAAAAGAATCACCATTATCTATATCAACAAACCCCAAAAAGTTTCTACAAGATTTAGATTTTGAAATTTTATTCATAAGAAGACTTTTTTCTGCTTTATTAATATCAACATTTAATGTCACATGCATTCCTGTTTCTTGATATTCATGAAGTTTTTGTAAAACTTTTTCCGCATATATTTTAGCAAATTCACCTTTATTGGCGTGAAACATAAATCTTTCTGAAGTTATTGGATTAGACTTGTTTTCTATATCTCTTGCATTTCCATATGTTGATATTTGAATTGCATTTGTTTTTAATTTATTTTCTGAATGAGTATCAATGTCCATGAAAACTATATTATCGTTTTTTTTATAAAAATTTGATAAAAATTCTTTATTTGTTTTTTCTAGAAAAAATTCCATTCCTTTATAATAAATATAATGTGAATGATAAGATTTGCCGCTTATTTTTTGATTGTTAATTTTTAACATTAACTCTTTAGCAATACTTTTTTGTCTAGTAAACATATAGAATTGAGCATGATTTGAGTTTCTAGAAAGTTCTGATATTTTACCATTAATTTCATTGAAAACATGACTTTTTGAAGAATTGAGATCAATAGTTAAATGACCTTTTTTTAATTGATGTTGTCGCTTAGGTTCAAAGCTACCAGTTTGCTTATTGTATTTACCTTTACAGACAGAAAAGTATAAATAAAGTTTGTTGGAATCTTTATCAATATAAGCATATAAATCTAATGCTAACCTTTTCTTTGGATTGCTTTTCTTTTTAGGCTTCATAATTTTAATATACCATAAAAAAAAAAAATCAGCATTTAAATTAATAAGTGCTGATTTTTAATAATTAGAAATCTTTATTCAATTTCTATAATTCTTCGAATCTCTCTCATGGGATAGGTTATACCCTTACCAAATTCTTTAATCTTATCAACGTGATTAAGATAGTAATCTTCATCATAATTTTTTAAAAATAAATTTTTTGGCTTATGATTAAACAATTTGTTATTTGCAATTAATTCTTCAAGATCATCAATTGCAACATCTATACATTCTTCCCAATCTTTATCGGGATTAAATAAATAGTTTTCATGTTCAGGATAATTAATAATACCCAGAATGCTTTTTAAACTAGTATAAATTTCTTTTAACATTGCAATTTGTTGAGATTTAAGATGTTCATCCAAACGAAGTTTTGTTTCAGCATCCATTTCTTCAGAAGGAATAGTATGTTTAGTGAAAAAAATTTCAAAATTATTTATTTCATTTGCATTTTCATCATTTGGAAGCTCACTAATGTTATTAGGAAGTGTTGCCTTAAGAACTTTTAAATGTTGTAGAGAAACAGTACAAGCATATTTAATTAGCTCAATATTTTTAGCAATATGTTCTCTTGCCGTATCACAATCTTTGTAATATTTATCTACTTTAGCAATACGTTCTAAACTTGCATTAACAATCATTTTTATTCCTAACTTAAATTATATGTTGGCTTAATAGCTAACCATGCCTCGTGTTTCATCAAGTTCTTTTTCTAAGTGTTCCATGTGTTTACGCATAACAGCAATGGCATCTTCTTTAGTTTTAGCTTTCATAGCTAATTGAACAATAGAATCAATATCACCTTTTTTTTCAAGTAACATATCTTCATATTCATCTTTTGTATAAAGTTCATCAACAAGTGAATACCAAGAATCTGATTCCCAATCATATTTGTCTGTAATTATTATATTTGAATATTTATTTTTACAATATTGGAATGCAGAAACCATATTTTCACAGTTATCATCCATCCAAAGAGTACCATCATTGCATTCGTTTTCTTTATCTAAAATTTCAAATGTAATAGTGATAGAATTATTGATTAACTCTTTAGTTACAACGTGACAATAAAGGTAAACACAGTTTGAATCCCCCTCATTGCGATGAACCCTAACAAGGGCAATGCATCCAACATTTGCGTTTTCAATTAAATTTTTCATGAGATTGCCCTTAGTAATATATTTTCTTAATAGAAAAACATAATACAATAAACAAAATAAAAAGTCAATTATTTAAAAATACTTTATTGAGGTGGGACACTATATCCGAATAATTTTAAAATATTATTTCTTTTATTAAACTTATTTAATAATGGAAGTCCACCAAATTTAAACCAAAAATAAACTTTTGTACTAAATGGTATTCTTATAGTGTAATCAAATGCAATGTATGATTTTTGTATAATTATTTTGTGACCCAAATCAACGAAAGCATTTAAGAATGCAATCATCAGAAATGGAAGCCACCCTGAAATTTTTGTTATTTTATCAACCATATTTGCTCCATTTAAAAAATTACCTATTATGTTAAAAAATTACCTATTATGTTATAAAATAGCGTGACATTCTCACCGCCCTAAAGAACGGTGCTTCATAGATTCAAAAGATGGTTTTTATACCGACTCTTGCAAGCTAC
>JAYJMJ010285590.1:0-11218 GCA_036873875.1 Laminaria ephemera
CCCCCCCGAGGAGGAGGACAATGACGATGACGATACAACAACAGGTAGGAGTACACCACAAACAAATATTTCTTGTACGTTATAAAGTTAGTTACCATTTTGCACCATCCATGGTGTCCGTGGCGAACATTTGGTGTTTTTCAGAGAGCCCCATCGGACACACTGCCATGGGACACCCATGGAAAACCCATGGAAAACCCATGGGTCAGCCCTATGAAGCCGTGGATGGGCGACCAACCGGATCTCCGTGGGCGCCCCATCGACCAGCACTCTGAACCAAACGTCACTCATAATTTACTCATGGGTGACCCATGGGTGACCCATGGGTGAACCATGGACGAACCGTGGCAACCCATGTGCTACTGCTACTATGCAATCATGGAGTCACCCATGGGTCACCCATGGGTCGCCCATGGGTCACCCATGGATCATCCATGAATTTGTTGTAGCAGCCCATGGATCACTTATGAGTCGCACATGGGTCGTTCATGGGTCACTCATTGGTCACGCATGACGTTATTGTACTACCCCACGGGTCGCCCATGGGTCACCCGTGGGTCACCCATGAGTTACATGGTGGTAGCCCATGGGTCGCACATGGGCGATCCGAGGGTCACCCATATTTCCCTGTTAATTATTAATAGTGCTAATGGCCCATGGGCCACCCATGGATCACCCATGAGCTGATTATAGTAGCCGATGGGTCGCCCATGGGTCCCCCATGACTTTCAGGATCTTGCTCATGGGCCGCCCATGGGTCACCCGTGGGTCACCCGTTTGTCTACAACAGAAGCCAATGGATCGATCATGGGTCACCTGTGATTCACTGGTAGCCCATGGGTCGCCGATGGGTCACCCTTAACGTTAGGGTAGTAGCCCGTGGGTCACCCATTGGGCGCCCATGGGCGCCCATGGGTCGCCCATGGGTCGCCCATGGGTCGACGCTTGCTACGATAGATGTAGCACTTTTTGGATTTTTTTGTTTCTGAATGACGGCGCTCCTTAACCAAAAATCGTCGGAATGTCGTTCCTTTTTTTTAATCTGAATTTTTGTATACCTAAGCCATGGGTTTGTTCATCGGGTTGCACTTTCAGTTTACTCAAAAATCATTTTTTGGGGTGAGGTTTAGAGCTCCTCAAGTAAGGAGCCTCAGAAAAAAACTGGTGCACCTCTATCGTAGCAAGTATCGATCACCCATGCCATGTCTACATGGGACTAGCCCATGGGTCATGCATGGCTCACCCGTGGGTCGTCCATGACTTTATATTAGCAGCCCATATGGGTCGCCCATTAGTAGCCCGTGGGTCGCCCATGGTTCGCCATGAGTAGCCCATGACTTTTTGTTAGCGATCCATGGGCCGCCCATGCATGGATCTTCCATGGATTTTCAGTACTGACACATGGACCGTTGCCAATGGGTTACCCAGGGGTCCCCCGTGGATCTCCAACGGGCCCATGCGCGCCCAATGGGTGACCCATGGATCACCCATGCCAACATAGGACTAGCCCATATGGGTCATGCATGGATCACCCGTGGGTCGTCCATGACTTTCTATTAGCAGCCCATGGGTCGCCCATTAGTAGCCCGTGGGTCGCCCATGGGTAGCCCATGAGTTTATGTTAGTGGCCCATGGACGGCCCATATGGTTCTTCAATGGGTTTTCAGTACTACCATGGGTCGTTGCCAATGGGCTACCCATGGGTCCCCCGTGGATGTCCCACGGGTCAAACATTTGGGGCGCCCATGTGTCGCCCATGGTTCACCCATGGTCACCCATGGGTTATTGGTGCCGGCCCGTCGGTCTCCCATGGGTATCCCATGGGTCTCTGGACGCCAATGCATGGGTGACCCACGAAAGTCGCACCTAAGTACTAGCATGTATACCGTAGCCCAACAATGTGCATCTTGTGGAGGAAGAGTCCATTCGCCGATCTTCGGTTAACCTTTGACTCCCAGTATGCATGCGCTTGATGATATTTGTGGTTCATACAAAGCATGCTAGTGCCACTAGAATATACCAGTGTACCTGGTAGTATTGCAGGCAGGAGTAGAATGCGCTTTGCACATTTTGTTTGTTAACACTCCGGTCTGCTGTGCTTCTCTAGCTAGCTCTCCTGTAAATCAACGCCTCCTAGATACTGATGGTTGATGATGCTGATGTTTGGGCCAAAGAGATAGCGACCACACAAATAAATGGCAGGTTTGGTCTTCTTATCAGTCGCCAGTGAGTAGCGTGAGCACGCAACAACAGTGCGCGTAGGATCAGGCTGAGCCCGTGTGGCATGGTCAATTGCCTGGTAGCTCGGACACGTCGTTTACCACCTCCCAGCCAAGCACCGGCCGACGCTGAAGTCGTCTGTCGACTTTTTATTTTGGGACGAACACAAGAAATGTCAGAAATATTGACTAAAAAACGTGAAACTTTTACGAATCGTGACATTTTTCAGGAATCCTGATTTTGAATAGGTTTGAAAAATTCCATAAAAATTGCACCTGGTATGTCACATTTCAGAATTCAAAATGTCCGGAATCGTGATTTTTTTTGCGTTTGTTCGGAACGACCCTGAGTAATCGAAGCACAAAAAAACACGCAGCCAGCCCCAACGTCGTGCGTTCAACACAGAAGAAGGTGACGTAGATGCGCAGTACGCACCGATAATACGCACACTGGTGTACAGCACTGTGTCCGCGCTGGTATACATAACAAACAGGAACACATCCCTAGATTAGATTTCAGATTTTTTATTGATATAGCAATAATGTGTTCCGCTCTCGTATTTCCGCTCCCGAATGTTTTACTTCCTCGGAATTTTCGGGAGTTTCTTATGGAGCTCTTTCTTCTTACGAGAGGATCTGTAGTGTAACTTATCTCTCCCGTGTATCTTACAGCCAGCGTGGTCCAACGCAAGTGCAACCACAGTAAACCGGGCTGTGTTGCGCGAGATGTCGATGATTGCATTTTAAATTGTTTTCGCTCTCGGTGATTGGTCGAGAAGTTTTGAAAAGAACTTTTACGTTATACCGGTTTGAGTATACTCTACAAACAAGACAAAATGCTTCGAGACGTGAAACCTCCGTAGCAGCTAGAGAGACGGCGGTGAATTGACGCCTTGTGGGTAACGGTTCGGTTCTGTTCGATTTCTCCGTCAAGCTAGACGCACAAGGCTCCAACCCTCGCCCGTACCCCACCTCTCACTTCTCGACTGCTCCCTGGTTTACACCCAGCCCGCACTCGAGGAAAACACACCTGCTGTTTGATCTCTGTCTGCGTTGCACCAGCACCGCCGGCCGAGACCAAGCTTCGCACCACCACCAACACCAACCACTACCGCCACCAGCACCACCAGCACCACCACCACCATCACCAACAACAACAACACACGCTTCGTGCATTCAAGGACTGCCAGCACCAAGCATCAAGCATCATGCGTGCTGATATCGTTGCCCTGCTAGCTCTCGGGCTGGTTTGTGGAGCCAAGGCCGACGCACCTACGTACTCCTGCTTCGACCCTCCCGATGAAGGCCAGACCAACCCCCTCGGCGAGGGCATGGAGGGCATCGTGGAGGACGAGTGCTGTGAACTGCTCACCGACGAGAGGTAAGCGTGTTCGTTTGGATCTATGATATCACAGCCATAATGACGGTAGCCTGCATTAGTTTTGTCGATCTCTAAAGTGTACTCTGGTGTGTCTGGTATACATATTTTGGTTATATAGCCCTACCCACTTCCCCACATACCTGGTAGTAAAATTCAACCCCCTCGGAGAGGGCATGGATGACATCGTAGAGAACGAGTTCTGCGAATTGTTCGCCGACGAGAGGTAAGCAAGCAAGAAACAAGCAGCCCCTTGTCCTCTTGCGGCATTGATGTGGTTGTGGTTGTTGTTGTTGTTGTTGTTGTTGTTGTTCTCACAGTAACCGATCGCCACAATCTAGTCCGCTGTCACAGGGCAGGCTCCGATGTGTCTGCCGCACACAATGGTGTATCTTCTTTTAATAACTTTTGGGTGAATATGGCATAGCTGAGACGCACGTCCCCGAGGGTGGATCTTATTTACCAGTGTGTTGCGCTTGCTAACGGGAGACAAGCAAGCAAAAACTGATAGATACACACCATAATCACGGAGCGAGCTAAATAGTAGTACGAGCGATTGATTGTGTTTTGTTGCGGATATAGGCGACAGACACCGGGCTAGCAGCCAGTGCTGACTGCTGGACCAGTGGTTATGGTATACCGGGTGTATCAAGCAGAATACGTACCCCCCCCCTCCTCCTCTCGCGGCACGCAGAAGCCGCGTGTCCTTGTCCTTGTGCTGTCGCTGTTGCCGGTATAGGTTCTAACACTCTCCAAGATAAGAAGAGAGTGATCCGTTTTTTTGCTTTTGTGGCGGTAGGCACCAACCACCGATATTTTGGAGGTGAAGCATAGCCCTCGCCTGCACTAGTTGCCATGCATGTACGCGTGAGCTCATGCGAGCAGCCTCGCGTTTGGCACTCTTGGGTTTGAAAAAACGCGTTCATTCATATCATAGACGCCATGGAAATGTCAGATACCTTGTACGTTTTGTATGCCCATATGTGTTGTCCCCAGGCGCCAAAAGATCCACACCCGGCAGGTAGAAAATAGATCCACACAGGCACCAAAAAGGTCCACTCATATGTCCAGATATCAAACAGATCCAAACATGGGTACAAAACAGATCCACCCACAAACAGGCTCCAAAAAGATCCACGCACACAGGTACAACCGGTGTCAAAATAGATCCACCCAAATATCAAGATATCACAGGGCAGAAAATAGATCCACACCAACGGGTACCAATTAGATCCACCCACACACGGACACCAAAAAGATCCACGTACAGGTACAACTGATGTCAATGAGATACACACAGATATCGCGGTATCATCACAAGATGTCAAGATATCACAAGATATCAAGATATCACAAGATAGCAAATGGATACACACCAACGGGTACGAAATAGATCTACCCACCCACAGGTACGAAAAAGATCCACGCGCATGTAGTACACGACCTGTGTCAAATAGATCCACCTGGATATTCGGATATCAAAAATTGATGCACCCAAATACCAAGATATCAAATAGGTCCAACCGACGTCCATCAAAATAGATCCACCAAACGGCCATCAGATTAAGATATCCAATAGATCTACCAAATAGATCCATCCATGGGTACCAAATAGATCCACGCACCAACGGGCACCAAAAAGACACGCGCATACACTCTGGTACGACTGGCGTAAAAAATGGGCGTCAAATAGATCCAACCAACCGCCATCAAACATCAAAATAGACCGGCCATCAAAATAGATCCACCCAGCCAACCAGCAAAGATACCAGGTGACGGTTTAGCCGTGACCCGTCGATGCCTCTTTATACTTACTGTATTAGTTTTGGTGTTGGCCAGTCCTTGACCGCTGTCCGTCAAGGAGCAAGAGTGCCTTCAACCGACATGCAGTGGTGGTATCCCTATAGTGCCGGTATGTGCCAGCCAACAATACTGGCAGTATGCCGGACACCGGCACTGTCCGTTGGGCATAGTACCGATACTGGTGCTAGTACAGGGTTCCAGCCGTGCCAAGCGAGTTCACCAGCACTATACCGGCAATAAGCACTATTCAACCTGCGCTATAGGGAGACCCCCACTGTACCTGGTACATATGCATTCGTATCTGGTATTTTCCAACCAGAGATCTATTTGTTGTAAATATCATATGATACAAAAAGAAGTAACAAAACCACAGCGGCCCGTCCGCCTCATCGCACTAAAGCTGGGGCCCCGTACAAACGGATTCCGCACTACCGCAGGACCACGACAACCTTTGTACATATGATACAGACCAGTACACAGAAATGATTGATCTTCCCAGTTTATGACCCCACCCCACCCCACCCCACCCCACCCCACCCCACCCCACCTCACCCCACCCTACCTCACCCTACCCCACCCTACCTCACCCCGTGTCTCACCTCAACAATAAACAGTGACATACTTGCCGAGCGCCTGGTGGTTTGGGACTCCGTGAACTGCAACCACGGGGATGGAGACCTTCCCATCACCGAGGAGCCTCTCTGCCGCGCCCACGACACGGACGGCTGCCGCTTCTGCAAACTAGAGTGCGACGGCACCGAGGTACGTAATATGAATCGTGCTGACTATAGAGGTAGCGCTTTTGGCTGAACAGGTTTCTGAACAACGGGGCTCCTTAAGCTAAAATCGTCGGAATAATTGCATTCTTGTTTCGCAACATGTTATACCTAGGCTGCTATGGGATCGTTCATCGGGTACGTAGGAACTTTATTTTCTCCAAAAATGGATTTGGGTGAGGTATAGGGTTCCTCGAGTGAGGAGCCTCAGAAAAGCAATTGTACACCTCTATCGTAGTACGCATCATATACCATCGACAAAAAAGGACGCGTACGACAATGGCGGTACAGCAGTGGTGCACCCATTTTAAGACCATCCGGGTTTAAGACTTTTCGGGAGATAAGACCAGGTGTGGTGGTACAGTGGTGTACCCATTTCAAGACCATCCGGTTTAAGACTGCTCGGGAGATAAGACCAGGTATGGCGGTACACAGTGGTGTACCCGTTTTAAGACCATCCGGTTTAAGGATTTTCGGGAGATAATACCAGGTATGGCGGTACAGTGGTGTGCCCATTTTAAGACCATCCAGTTTAAAACTTTTCGGGAGATAAGACCAGGTAGCGCATTTAGGCCAAAGTAGTTTTCTAACTGGCGGTGCTTCTCAACAGCGGCACTGCGCAACATCGTTGGAATGCCGTTTATTTGTACCGGAGGGCATGTTACAATGTTATTCGTTAGGTTTCTAGGCCGTGGGGTTGGTCGCCGGGGTGCAGTTTTACTTTCTTCTCATCAAGGTCAGTTTTGGGGCAGGCATCGTGTTAGCACATACCGGTATTTTGGACGCTTGCTACGATAGAGGTAGCACTTGTTTGGGCCCAAACTTTTGTGGCTGGCAAACGAGAAAAAAAAAACAAGTCATTGGAATACCGTTTTTGATTTGCGGAAGTATTTCTGACATACCCAGGCCATGGGATTGTTCGTCAGGATGCACGTTCGACTTTTCTCACGGTCACTCGGGGTTTTGGATGAAGTATAGAGCTCCTCGAGTGAGGAGCAATTGAGAAATGTCAGGTAGGTGCATACTTACCGTATCATGCGTCTTTGTTAGTCAGGAGTCCAGTCGGTCGGGCTAGTAGGGTCACGTGACCAGCAGTAGCCCAACAGGTTTAGCTTCAAACTGACACATGAAATAAGAGCTCTTCAAGTGAAGAGCCTCAGGAAATCAAGGTGCTATCCCTATGTACCTGAAAAACGTGTCAAAAAACTTCACACCAAGTACATCTATCCATGAAACGAATATGTGAGGTGATGCCTGGCACACAAATATACCCCCTTCTAGGTTTGTCTGCTAAGCAGATCTCGCAGTATCAACCCACTTGTGCTTCGTTAGGAGAGTTTCGCCGCATTACGTGCACGTCCAGTCGTAGTCCCTCATTCGTGCGGTGCCTTGCCAGATGACACCGCCCGCACTAAAATGGGACTAATAAGTATCCCGAGATAGTGCGGTACTCCGTAGAGGACGACATTAATCCCGCGGGAATCGGGATTATCCCGGGGTCCCGTCAAAAATGATACCTGTATCCCGCTTCCTAGCAAACTGATACTGCGCAGATATTGCCATCCTGTTCCCGTCCAATCTGATACCGTACAAAATATTGAAATCCCGCGCCTATCCAAACTGATACCGTGTTAGATACTGCTCAACGAAAGAGTGTAACCTCACTTTGGGATTTTCCAGGGCAGTTCTCGGGATGTATCCCACGAGATTAACCCCGCGTGAATCGGGATTAATCTGCGCTCCCGTGTAAAAATCATAATCCCGTTCCCTCAGAAACTGATGATCCACAGATGTTGCCATCCCGTTCCCGTCCAATCTGATACCATAAAGATATTGATATCCCGTGCCCGTCAAAACCGATACTACCGGGGATATGAGTAACTGCTGAACGAAACGAGTGTAGCCAAACGTTCGAAATTTCCGGGGCAGTGCTCGGGATGTATCCCACAAGATTACTCCCGCAGCAGTCGGGATTATCCCGCGGTCCCGTGGAAAAATGATAACCCGTTTCTTCCAAGCGGATAATACGCAGAGGTTGTAATTCTGGTCCGTTCCAAACTGATACCGTGCATACATTGAAATCCCGCGCCCCGTCCAAACCGATACCGTGTAGGAATTCCTCAGCAAGAGAGTAGCCGCATCTTTGAATTTCTACCAGTTCAGTCCTCGAGATGTATCCCACAAGATTAAGATCGCCGGATTTCACATTCGGGATTATTCAGCGGCCCCGCGAAATATCAGACGCCGTTCCTCCAAGAAATATTATGCATACAGTACCAGTATGATGGTCAACATTTAGGGACTTTGTGATAGGCCGCAAAATGTCCCGAAATACCACATATTCCCGGTCAGACTGGTACCACTCTGAACGGAAATGTAAGGACCGTTTTATGTTCATATGGATTTTAAAATTGTTCTTGTATTTCCGCCCAGAGTGATACGTCACATGGGGCGCGTGATTGGAATACGGGTGCAGACGTGTAGTCTCTGGAGCCTATGGACAAACCAAAGGAGTTATCCCGCGGGAAATAAATATTTCCTAGGGCTGGGATTAGGGTTAGTGTTATATCCCGCGGGACATGTCCCGCGGGACTATTGTGAGATGCCGCAGGAAATATTATATCCTAGGGCTAGGGTTAGGGTTAGTGTTATATCCTCGGGATATGCCCCGGGATATGTCCCGCGGGACTTTTGTGAGATGCCGCATAGGATTCCAATCTACAGCAGTACCTTGTGTATACGATGAGAATGATACGTCACATCGGGCGCACGGCGGGAGCACGTGGTACGGGCGTTCCGAACTCGCAGCCTTCGGACGAACCAAGAAGAGCTTCTCGCGACATCTTTCACCTAAGAGTATCTCGCCAGAAGCTCTTCTTGTTTATTCCGCAAGCTGCAGAGGCCGCACGTCCCTTCCATGTGTTCCCGTCATGCGCCCGATCTGACGTACCAGTCTGATCATAAACATAAGGTAGATTGGGGGCACGTGCTATATGATAAATAAAAGGGTAGCATTTTGTTGCCAAACTATTTGTCGCTGGCGGGGCTCCAGCAGAGCAACCACCCATCACCATTCGAATACCATTGGCGATTTACAAAAATACCAGGTATTGGTTATGTACCTAGGCCACGGGATTGTTCGTCGGATTGCACTTCCTTGTTTATCAAATCAGTGTTTGGGTTTGGTACAAAGCCCGTCAAGTCAGAAGCCTCAGAGAAATTGGGTGCTATTATACGTACCCCTATGAACTACAGAAAAAAAATACGTATCATACCCCTACAAGAGACTTTGTGATATGCCGAAAAATGTCCAACCTTTTTATTTTTTCGATCAGACCCAACCCACCGTATGTTTAAGGGTTGTAGCGGTACGTCAGGTCGGGTGCACGACGGGAACACGCGGATCAAGCCAGCGTCCCCTGTATGTAGCCTTCGGACTAACCAAGAATAACTTGGTGAAAAACATAGATCCCGCATATATCCCGCCAGATTAGATGCGAGATATCGGAGATGTATATATATATATTTCCGCCAAAAGCTGTTCTTCTTGTTGAGTCCGCAAGTTGCAGAGGCCTCACTCCCCTTCCGCCTGTGTATTCTCGTCGTGCGCCTACGATAACGAACACGCCTGATCGTAAATATAAGGTATATTAGGGCCTATTGCGGCATATCACAAAGTCCCTTGTATTTATGGTCAGACTGATAACTGGTACCTGGTACCTCGTACGGTATGATACAGATATACGATGGTATACCAGTATCACGTGCAGAAAGTCTCAAGTTCCCATATATTTACGATCATACTGTTACGGTACATCGACCGCATGACGGGAACACGTGAAAGGGACGTGTGGCCTCTGCGGCCTGCGGATAAACCAAGAGCTTCTGGCGGGATGTAAATATGTCCCGCGGGACTTTGTGATATGCCCCAAAAAGTCCAAATCTACTTTATACTTATGATCAGACATATGTGGTACGTAACATCGGGCGCACGACGGCAACACGTGGAAGGTCCTCTACCCGTACCATCATACACCCGTGGGCGGTATTACACGAGGTACCACGTACCAGGTACCAGGAGGCTGATCGCAAATACGACGGACGTGGCACGCCGCGAAAGGTCCCAATCTACCTCACATGCTGTTACTATCTTCTCCATCTGACAATGTGCGGCATGAGCTTCACCGTCGGTCTCTCGTAGACCTTCCCGTCGAACAGAAGAAGAAAACTACTCGTACGGGAAGCCCAAAAAGGAAACCTCTGCTATTCCCGAAGACACGTGCTGCGATAAAGATGCACCAGTTTTTTTCTGTGGCTCTTCACTTGAGGAGCTCTAAACCTCACCCGAAAACTGATTTTTTTTAGAAAAACCTGCAAGTGCAACCCGATGTACAAACCCCATGGCTTAGGTATACAAAACTTCAGATTGAAAAAAAAAGAACGATATTCCGACGATTTTGGGTTAAGGAGCGCCCGTCAGTCGGAAACAAAAAATCCAAAAAGTGCTACCTCTATCGTAGCACGCGTCCGAAGTCCCGAAGTCACACACCTATCTGTATATTTTTTTGTCAGACTGGTACGTCACGTTGGGCGCATGACGGCAACAGGTGTGTGGGACGTATGGCCTCTAGTCCGAAGGTTGCAGAGGCCATACGTCCGTTCCACGTGTCGCCGTTGTGCGCCCGATGCCAATGTATCAATCTGATCCTAACCATGCGGAAGGGAGCTTCACTTCGGTCGTAGGCTTGTTTGGTTGGACTCCCTTACGAGTAGTTTTCTTCTTTCTGGGGATGTTTACGGGTGATCGACGTTGAAGCTTGCCTGGCATGTTGCACATTTCGGAAGGCGAAAATAATAACCGTGCAAGGGAGATAATCTGCGTCTTATGCCCCCCCCCCCCCCCCTCTCCCACGTACACCACATTCCCTCACTCCCCTATTCCCTCTCCATGATCTCCTCCACACGACTTCGCTCAGGATGGCTGCGTCCTGTGCCCCCCCCCACGCCTCCCTCCACCCCCCCCAACTTACCTCGTATTACAT
>JAYJMJ010285616.1:0-11216 GCA_036873875.1 Laminaria ephemera
TTTTTCGCTGGACACAAGGTGTTGGTCCAGGTTCCGGGGTCTGCTACACGTTTGAGGCAGGTGCGCCCGTGTGTGTTGAATTTGCTTCATGACAACGTGTGTGTTGAACATTCTTGTCAATGTGTGGGCTGATGATAGCTGGTGAACTTTCTTCGTAGCTGTCGAATCAGACTGCCTATGGGCGACGTTGGGACACCGCACGCCATGGTATGTGTCGGACAAACTGAGTTGCCTGTGTCGGACAAGCTGAGTTGTCTATGGAGGAGCGCGGTGCTCGTATTGTACGAGGACCAGGACGCTCGTATAAAATATGTGATGCTTGGTGATGTCATAATGTCGCATTTCTACCAGCCATTTGTTACACGTACGGTTACCATCGTACATACCAGCTGGTATAATACTGCCGTACTGCTGTACGTATTGATCTGTACGACACACAAATAATTTGTTTCATAAAAAGTGCCCACATCGTCTTTCGTTCGTTTGGTGCGCACGGTGGTGGCGATGGGCATGCCGGAGACGACCTTGCGAACTGAAGAGGGGAGTGCAGCAATCCCCATCATACAGTGGTGAGGTTCACGCCGAGCATATCAAAGGGGGGGTTCGATGTCCGAACGCGTTTTTCGTGACGTTACAGGAAAGTTCATGCTGCTGTGTGGAGGCATGGTGTTTTGAGAGTGTGGAACAATGAGACCTATTTGATATGGGTACAAGTATAAGGTACCGTATGCTCGCATGGAGAGATTGAGCAGGTGATGTACAGGCGGAGTTAATGTACTTGTGTCGAATCGCATGGATTGTCGTGGAAAATCGCGCATCGTGACGGCAGTGTGAAACACCTACCTGATGTCTGTCGGGGGTCCCCAAACTATTGCGCCGCATATTGAAATGATGCACGGTGCTATGATTGTTGGAACCGGTCGTGCCAGCACCGGTATGTGTTGCGCAAAGTGACCGTCTCACTGAGTTGGATTGCCGCGATGATATATCAAATGCCGTGATTGTACGGCGCGATGGTGCGTTGTGTTAAAGCGTGGTTTCAGTAGATGTGTAATTCAGGCAGAGGCAAGGGCCAAGGGGCCCGTGTAGCTTATGTCCCGAACCGGTGATCTTTCTGTGCCCAATAAATGGGTGATTCCGGCAGAGGCAAGGACCAAGGTGCTCGCGGAGTATTTGTACCGAACTGGTGATTGAGGACGTCGTGTAATCAGTTTGTGAGCTAGTGTAATCGGCTGAGGCACGGGCGGCAGAAGCACGATCCAAATGCTATGTTGTGTCAGAAGTGATTCCAAGAGTGGGTAACTTCGGCAGAGGCAAGGGCCAAGGTGCCCGCGTAGTTTCTATACCGAATAGGTGGTTGGGGACGTGTGCTCCGTGTTGTGGGCTGGTATAATCGGCAGTGGCACGAGCTAAGATGCTCGCTTAGGTATGTGCCCAATATATGGGTGAGGAAGCGTGCGCCATTTTTGTGAGGCTTATCTTGGGCAGTGGCACGGTCTAATGTATTCTCTGTCAAGAGCGGTTTCAAGAATGGTTTGTTTTTTGCAGAGGTACGGGCCAAAGGGGCCCGCGTCGGTCTGTGTCGAATCGATCAGGAAGAACGCGTACATTGTTGTGTTCACTCATATGTTCGGCAGAGGTACGGGCTAAAGTGCACGCGTCGTTCTGCGCCGAAAAGAGGGACGAGGAAGCATGCGACGTTTTGTGAGCCAGAATCGTCGGTGCAGGCACGATCCAATGTATGTTTTGGCAAGAGCGGTTGCAGGAGTGGATAGGTTCGGCGGAGGCAAGGGCCAATGTGCCCGCGTAGTTTCTGTACCGAAGCAGTCGTTGAGGACACGTGCTCAATTTGGTGAGCTGTTATCTTCGGCAGAGGCACGGGCCAAAGGGGCTTGCGTCGTTCTGTGTCGAATCGATCATTGAAGGCGAGTGTGCCGTTCCTGGATCGGTGAGCTCTTGGCATTTTCAAGTCGCAAGTTGCACCAAGCCATGGGCCTCTGTCCGCTTCGTATTTGTTTGCTCTATCTGAGCTAGCGCAGCGGGTCGATGCCGCCCGCGGAGCGAAGCGCCTTGTACCAAATTCCAGGGGTGCCGAAAATCGTGTTGACGTGTTCCCAATTGTAATGTACACGACCTGCTGCAAACATGAGGCATGTTAGCCTCATTAATATGAAATATTCATAACAGGTACAGATAAATTATACTAGGGATTAGTGCCGGCCGCTCCACGCCAATGGCGCAACGGCCATATTTTGGATGTAAAAGACCGTCCGAACGAACCGCGAATGGTATCAGGCCACGGCTACGATATGGGGGGCACCCCCATTTCCACTCCCGAGTTTGGGTCACTCGCACGAGTGGCTCAGCACCCGTCACTATTAAACAGGACTCAAATAGCTTTTTTTGGCGCGGCGATAAATAAAATTCCATGACGATGCATATCGCGAAACCGAAAGACATACAGGCGGCAACTCGCGTAGATGGCTTGTCGCCGGCGAAAAACGATACCTTGAAAGTGACTTAAAGGACTATCGTGGCCTTGGGCATCATATGCGAGGTTGTTGAAAGAGGACTGAAGGGGAATATCAACGTCAGGGGACCCGTGACATGGCGTGCCATAGACAATTATAGCCATGTTTAGGCAGATACAAGCGAATGCAGGTGAGTACAGACAAGTCCAAGTACGTAGAATTTTTGCCTTCGGCAGCAGATGTATGTGGACGAAGACGGCTGTACAATTAAACGAGTGCGACTTTCAGTTTCTGGCACAGAAATCAAAACAACTGTTTATTCGTATTATATGGTGGCCGAGGTTTGAACGTTGTTTTTTTTGTTACCATAGCCCAGTCTGTGTAGATGGGGGTGACTCAGGGTGACGAAATAAAAATGTTCTATTAATCGTCTCGTCATACGAGTAGCGAACAAAGGGTGCGTTCTATACTGCCAGGGACATTTCAGTTGCCTCAGTACCACGACTGCTGAATGTATGGTGTTGATATAAAAGCCTGACTTTCACAAAAAGCGCACCAGATATATCAACAGGAAGCAGGACCAATGAGTATAAAAGACAGAAACGAACCCTCGAAACTAGTACCAGGTAGTACCTTGTATACAGGATCAACTACCCGTTATACGAGTACAGCACTGCAAACAGCCTGGTATTATCCTTCAGTACTAAACGAGCTTGAAAAGAAAACAAATGAGGCCCTTTGTTTATGGCGTTACCTTGGATTTAGTTTGCTTTTACGCACCTGACCGGACAGCGGTCTTAGGCTCCACGATACACAGAAACAACGGCGTACGCTTGGATTCATCGTCGTCATCTGCCACGGTCCTCGTGCGGACGAACAAAATACCATGGCGGGGACGGTCGATCATGGCTTCCTGTGCAGCGGTCGCGGGCTTGGACATACGTAAATCAGAAAAGAACGCAAGGTTTTTTCGATGGAAACGACTGCAATTTAAACTATCCCAAACCGAGCTTCTGCTTCTGCTTCTGCTAGCTGCTACTGGGCTCTGCCGGCTTTGCTGCCTTTTGCTGCCTGCTGCTGTTGCTATCATATATTGAGTGTTGATGCCCCGACACACATCGTCGAACTTCATGCCAGGTAACAAAGCGTACAGCAGCAGCACAGGTTCATAGAAACCCACATTATTGTTTCTGTTTTTTCTCGCTCTACTGCTCTGTTGCTGCATCACACATGGCCCTCCAGGCTCTGTACCTATACCATTCATGGTTCAACAGCAGCCGTGCTGTGAGCCCTCTCCTTTGTGATAGCCATGGACGGTGCCTCTGTGTGTAAAGGTATCTCGTGCCGGGACGCAGGGTGTCGGTGCTGAGTAGATCGTCCTCCTCCATTGCTCAAGGCACCTAATGTATTCCCCGTTTGGCATGAAATGAGTACGCCCCCCTCCTTTGTACTCGGCGGGTTTGAAGTGTTACTCGTATCCGTGACGAGTGTTAGCAAGCCGGGTAATACTTGCGATTACCCAGGTAATTGGAAAAAGGGTAACACGTCTGCTCTGCACGCTGCAGTGCGCTTCGTCTGGAGGCAGCAAGCAACAAGTGGGTTTGTATGCTCGGTCTTTGGTTCAAGAGTAAATGTTTGCGGTGCCACAAAACGGTATCCCGTGGATATTGGGGTTGGTGGTAGCTGCTGTCCTGCTGATAATTCATTTTATGGTTTTTATACAGAACACTTTCTTCGTGGTGCTACCAAACGGTATACCGTGGAAAATTGAGTCCGTGTACAGTAAACGTTAGTTGTTTGTTAGACCTTTGAACTGATTGTGTTTTACCTCAAACTGGCGTAGGAACCACCGTTATAGTGTTTTATGGCATAAAGGTTTCCGGGCAGTCAGAGGGGCGGACAGCTCGGGCTTTTTTGCTGGCAGGCACCCAAGCTAAACCCAGGGAATTCTACACATTCTCGCCAGGGATTCAAACCTCGAGACAGCTGGCGGGTGTAACAGTAATGCGCTGCTGAAACCATTGGGAAACAAACCTTGGACATTCTGTGGTACATAGGGGACCTCGGCGTTTGGGGACCACCAAGAGGACTGTGGCCGATGGAGACCGGTGCATTCAACGGTTGTCGTAGAACACGACCAAGTGGGACCGGCGTGTTTGCGGACCGGCGATAAGAACGAACGAGCGCGACCGTGTCGTTATGAAACCACTGCAAACGTCTCGCAAAATGTCCCATTAGTCGATCCACCGACGTCATTAGGAACGTGACACGTACGTTAGGACCCTTCATGAAGCGAACCCGCTTGGTAATTTTAGACAGCGGTCCTCTAATGCAGCAGTTCCGTTCGTCCATCTATACCAACATCTTCCTACCGCGGCCGTTTCATTTAGTCGTATTCTACGGTAGTACCACAATGCAGTGGTCCCCCTCTGCCATAACCTTCCTTTGTGAGCCCCTAACGCGGTCGTTGCTGTACCCAGAGCAACAACTGCTGAAACTACGAGAGGACAACTCCAATTTTTATCGCTTACTCCGCCCATACGTTTACCGGAGTTTGTGAATAGTTCGGAAGCACTTACACCCACACTCGCCGCATCACGTGCACGACGTAAACCCCAACTATGTAACCAATCTAAGTGTCTTTCTGCGCGAACCTGCAGGAGAAACCCGTAGATGTTGCTCATATTGGTTTCGTGTCACACCGTCGACCATCCACGTTTGTGTAGTTCTTTCAATCCACAACCCGGATCCCCTTGCGCTCACCGCGTTAAAGTTTTTCGAACGTAGGAGAACAACAAGTCTAAGGCGTTGCCACGGCACCACGTGAATGCCCTACACAGAGAGGACTAACCATGATACAGCTAAATCGTAACCGTGACGTAAACAGCCCCGTCCCCCAGCACCTTATATCGTCTGTTAATACGGCACAGAACGAAAGCCCCGTACAACATGCAAAACGACGGTGAGCTTATGGGTATGTGCCGCAGTCTCATGTCGACTCCTCAAGAGTATCGTAGTTACCTACAAAATTTATGTTAGTGATGCACAAGGAATAATCCCGACCTATTTACCACCATTGATATCTTGTCTAGGCTGCTCATCGAGAAGATTCGAGCTCAGGAGCGCCTCCGCGGCGTCCATGAAATCTTCATCCGTTAACTGAAGACCAGCGCCGTCTGAGTTTCCCCCCAAGAAGCTGTAGGCACCCTCGGCGATATTGTCGACGCCCGCTACACCGTTCGCTGTACCCGGGCCCCTACAAACCTCAACCCCGCGGTCGCGCCTGTCGCTGTAAGCGATAAGCCTTGAACTAGAGTCATCACGAGCCTCCAATCGTGCGCTTGTGGTCTGTGACCGGCCAAACTCTTTGTTTCCCGCAAGTGACTCCCCGGATAAGCCGACGTCAACATCATCACCCCTCCCGCCCGGAGCAGACGGCCGCAAACTACCACAGGCACGTGTGAATCCACTGTCACGACCTGTCCCGCCGCTGCCACAAGACCGTTCCTCCTCAAACGGTGTTGAGGGGGTGACCTCTGCTGCTGCGTCGAGCTGCACGCTTCCGCCTGCAGTGGCATCGACCATAGGGTTTGGAGCCGTTTGTGCGGGAATCGGGGGATGTGTAGCTGGCTCGTTGGAAAAAGCTGGTGGTACGGCTACCGTCGCCTCAGCCTTCATAGACGCTTCGTCAGACTTTGCTCCCCGTTGCGGGAATTGTAGCGACCGGCGAGTCTCTTCGGTCACCGGGGAAGAGTGGACGCTGGCTGGCGATGGGAGAGCGACAGAAGTCCGCAAGTCTCCATCGTCGACGGCAATGAAGCTGCTGGGACCAAAGCCGAAGTGGTGAAGTTCGAGCTGCAAGGACCTTCGAGACGGCGAACGGGTACGAAAATTTTGAACGGTCAATTGGTCGTGCCATACAGATATCTAAGATGTTATGTGCATCAAAATTAGACGTCAGCCGCACATCACATGGCTCGAACGTCTTGTGCCATCACCACAATTTGCCTTAATCAAACCTCGTAGGTGGAAGAGCTGGAGGGACGGTGGGTGGTGTCGTGTGGAGTCGAACGTCGTGTTTGCGCCGCGACCATAGTTTGACCCGACGCGTACTCATTGGCAGTAAACACGTCCTCCGTATCCATCTCAAGCCATACCGACTGACATAGGTGTTGTGTAGGATGATATTCACACTTGATCGTCAAACGTCAACGTTGCGACGAACCGAAGAGACCGGTTGCATCGCCGGGTCTCGTACCAACCTGACATACCTAATGCCAAACAGTATTCCTGTGGTGAATCACTTAAAGATGGGGCAGATCTCGGGCAGAGCTGCGGATGACCCGGTTTATCTGGAGTGAGGATGTTCAACGCCACACCACCATTTCCACCGTGCGTGGAGCCATTATAATATCTCCACGTTTGTGGTGTACTCACAGGGTTCGAGGACATTCCTGACGTACCCACCTGCTTATTCCCACAGTATCAACACACCTCTCTATGGCTGTTCGGTTTCACCACCCCCTGCGCTGTCTCAAATCAAAGATGACAGTTGCGAAAGCGTTCTGCGCTAAGCGACATACCTGCAGAATACGTTGTCGCAGATGCAGCTCATTCCACTCCACTCCTCGAGCCGCGGTGCAGGTTTGGCGTTCTCAGGCAGGGTTAAGTTGTAGGCATCTCTCACTGGGTCGTACACGCTGCGGTATACGCCGGACGCTGCGCTCGCCAGCACACTGTGCACCAGGTGTTGTCTGTGCGTCGAGAGGCAAACATATAACGGCGTGTTAAGTGCATGACAACGTATCGCGCTACAGCATGGGCTTTACCCCATGACAAAGATACGACGTCGAAGAGCAAAGGCAGTGTAGGTTCGTCCCCGTAGAGGACTAAACGCAAGCGGTCGATGGCATCCCCTGTCTTACTGGCGCGTCACGGCACGCTCTTGCACACGACATGCCAGTGGTGGTCGTAAATAAGCATCCAACGAAACCATGGACGTAGCGTGAAGGACATTATCAACAAAGCAAGGGTCATACTTGTACTCGGGACAGAGTGAGGGATGGTGTAAGACAGGGTATCGATTCCATGCATACAAAAAACAACCGAAAACGAACAAAACCATGCCTACGCCTCTTTAATCAACATACGCCCCGAAAGAAGAGTCTTGCAGCAGCTACTCAGATAGACGATTATTGTACAACATGTGGCGTATGCGGTTCACCCTGAAGCAGTTCCAGAGTTAGCATGAGCATAGCCCTATGTTGGACGGTTAAACCACAGCACCTGTAGCGACATATCCCTGGAAAACGTATCACCACCCTGGCGCAGATCTTGATTGACCTGATGGCGCTACGTACATCGCCCTTGATCAAGTGCATGAAGGCCAAATCGCTGAACGATGACAAGCAGGCAGGCGAGAAGACAGACAGGCCACGCAGGGGGAGAGGGCAGACGGACATTCAGATTGCACATATGAAATAACACTCTAAAATCATGCGCTGTGTCCCGAAACCTAGCTTCGAGGCTCAAGGCACCGATAATTATGTCACCTTAAGGCAAGAAATCGTACGGTGGTCGCACACCAAGACTGTTGACCAACGTTCCACTCACCCGTGGTAGATTAAGCCCCCCACCCCGGAGCACGTGTCCAACCTGGATATCATCGAATAATGGTGGCGGTACGTAAGCAAGGTGTGGTTGTTTGGCATACGGAAGTCGTGCACAAGGTCCCATGCGCTTTGTACCGTGTCCGACGACCACATGATACCCTCCACGACTTTTGGCAGATAGACGATTCCGCATGTGATCACAGTGTCTAGTTTCTCTATGTCGGAATGTTACGGGAAATACATACAACCCGCTATGCTACCGCGAGTAGCTGCCTTGGTTGGGATGGTAAATATAATAGTGAGTAATGTACACGTTCAAAGGTGCACTTCGCGGTGCACAGAAAATATGCAAGTTTAGTTGTGGAAATTATAGACGCCATGTCGGTGATACATTTAGCGGCTGAAACAGGACCTCAAACAGAGTAGCAAACAGCTGACTGTCGATAACGCCTTTTAGTGGTTGTTTATGTTCATAGTGGTTAATGCCTGGAAGACGTGCAAGTACAACTTACGAAAAGGCGTGCGTAAGCCGCATATCTTGCTCTGCGTTGCATTCATCGATCGCCAAGCGGCTGTCGGCGTTGCTTCGGACACGATAGATTTCTCGTCATACGGGTGTTGCAAAACCATGGACAGAGACGTGATGTATCGGTTGTTCCTCCACTCGGAAACCGCGACCGTGAGCCCCTCTTCAAGACATACCGTTGTATTGATAAATTCAGTGACGGGGACTGCATAGAAGCATGTCGACAAATGCAACGATTACCATAAAGCACCTTTCCCCCTAAGAAGCATAAATCCAGGATGCCTATCGCCTGTTCCGTCGGCATATTGACACCCCATTACTAGGTGCAGTCGCCGGCGTCCCTCTTTAGGCTACAGCGCAAGTTCACAACCCCAACCAGTACAGCACTGAATTTAATAATGTATCACGTTTAGGCTCACCCACCTCTGCATTGCCCGCGAGAGACGCCCGATATCTGGCAATACGTTCTTGATGAAAGCTTTGGTCGTCTCTCCCGCGCGAGGGATGTCCTTGGAGTCCTTGACGTCCAGGTCACAAAGGCAGCTTGACCTCAATGGTGCCTCCAGACCACCCCTTTCCCATTCAAGGTTTTCCTCAAATCCCTCCTGTTCGCGATGCTCTTCGGACCCTCCCGGCACAACATCCGTCGTCCCGATATGTCGATTGTCCTCAGGTCGTCTGGTATTTTCCTCGATGCCTTCGCCACTCATGTCCGTGTGCAACGCCTTGAAAAGGCTGTGATTTGTGCGGATAACTAGATTGCAGATGTCCGTATCATGCATGATTTGTTTCACCTGTTGTCCCACCACAGAAGCGCGAAAAACATTGACGCGAAGGTGGTCAACACCGTTGTCTGCCCAGTGCGATCAACCACTGCGACTAACCGGTGAGTTTAACACAGCCTACAGCGCATGGCAGTGGAGTGAAGGGGGGTTTCAAGTACTATTGTACAATTTCCATCAAGTTTTAACGGGTCATCGTGCCCAATAAGGGCGGGGGGAGGGAACTTCATCGCCGCAAACCACGATGTCTCGGGTGCAGGACTAGGTGTTTGAAGGGTGTATATATCTACACCTGACATGCAGTGAGAGCATTATGCAGGTTTATGCCTGGCACAGGATAGCAGGAGATGTCTCGCGCATTATAGTGTAACGGTGGTTCACGCAAGCCGAAATTTGACAGCTTTCCGATAAGGAGGGCAGACTCTCGACGTATGCCAAACGAGAACTCGCGAGGTTATTACTTGGACCACAAACACCACACAAATACCGCAGTCAATCACGAGTCATGACGAACTACATCGCATCACCACCAAGCGATCGACTAAGCCGTCTTACCACGGGGACGTGGTCGGCATTATCCGATCCTGCCCGGGGCTTGGCTGGAATGCCCGAACCACTGCCGCCGAAGAGGAACTGCTTAGACTTGTCTCCCACGGTTAGTATCAAGTTCCCGATATCCTGTGCCCGAGCAACACCATTGAGTCCAAGTATGGCAAAACCAAAGGCGTCACAAGTGCAGGAAATGGAGATTTTTCAGTCTCCAGTCTCACGGCAGCGACTGAGCCATTCCCATAGTCATCCCGCGCGCATGAGGCAATTGAAAACGTTAGCACAAGGGATACAATCGTGCATGAGGGTCGCTTCGATCGTTGGGGCGGGTCAGTGGTACCAGCAGCCGGCATAGGACGTCCAGAAGATCTAAAATAACAGTTAAGAAGTGCAGAGTCATCGAAGGAGAAGCAGACGCCGAGGACAAATGAAGGAAGGAGAGTACCCCAAACCATTGGAACCACTCGCTGGGACCGCATAACAAAACACACATGCCATGGTAGAGGTGCACCCTTTTTTTTCCGAGGCTCCTCACACGAGGAGCTCTGCACCCCATCCAAACTACTGACTTTCCGAAAAATGAAATTGCAACCCTATGAACAGTCTCATGGCCTACCGTAGGTGTACAAACAAAACATATTGCAAAACAAGAAATGATAATTCCGACGATTTTAGGTTAAGGATCCCCCTTCATTCAGAAAGTATTTTGTGCCAAAATGTGCTATCTCTATGATAGCACGCATCAAAACATCCCAAATATATAATGAATCCTCCGAATACACAATCTCGACGACGTCCTATCAATATCTGTACACCACCTGCAGTTATACCTATCCGACCTTGCTTCGAGTAAACACCACAGGAAGCGTCCTGCCGGAAGCACGTTTTTGTATGATCTGGCTTCACTCGATACAAATAAGCAGTAATTTTGGATTGCGCTAGATGGAATCTAAGACCTATGGGAAACCACGGACCAAGCGTATGCTTTTCTGTGTCCTCTCTATGTTCTGTTGAATGCACCTCTCTTGGAGCCGCACATTTGGGACACATGCCACTAATGCTAGGATAGAGGTGCAACATTTTGTTTCTCGGGATCCTCACTTGAGGAGCTCTAAGCCTCACCCAAAAACGTATTTAGAGTAAACTGAAAGCGCAACCCGATGAACAAACCAATGGCCTAGGTCCTAAAATATATTCAGATGGCAAAACAAGAATGACATTCCGACGATTTTGGGTTAAGGAGCCCCGTCATTCAGAAACAAAAAAGCCGAAAAGT
>JAYJMJ010285624.1:0-11216 GCA_036873875.1 Laminaria ephemera
GGTCGGGTCGGGTCGGGTCGGGTCGGGTCAGGTCGGGTCGGGTCGGGTCGGGTCGGGCGTGGTCGGGTCTGGCCGGGTCTGGTCAGGTCGGGTCGAGTCGGGTCGGGATGGGTTGGGTTGGATCAGGTCTGGTCAGGACAGGAGTGTTTCAAACCTCACGGGTCGGGTCGGATTACCCTGACCCGGGCCGACCCGCTATAACTGACCCGATCCGTAAACAACCCTGATAAAACGGCCCTCTGAGGGCGGTTTAGGGGACGTAAGAAGTATCGTTTGGACGTCCGTTGGAAACCCAACACGGACTGTCAGGATGCCCAATCACGCTACCACGACGAGACTGTTGTACGGTGTCCGTTGTGCAGTGGCGTGTATGTTACGTTTTTCCACAGGGATTTTCACCGGCAAACCTCGCAGTCTTGTTCCGTTGTGTGTCGACGGCGAATATTCGCAGGACAGTACTTTTCTACCTTATAAGGTTATGTAGGGTGCAGGACTTGAGAGCCCGCACATAACTTCCGCATGTAACGATTGATGACCCGCAGACAACCTCGGCGCGTAGCGGTGACTGGGGCTACGGTAGGGGGGGCACCTTTAGGTCGTTTTACTCCAGCCGATCAGAGTCACTCTGAAGAGTGACGACCCTATATTTGTTTGTCTTCGCTATTTTAGTTTTTGATTTCGTGACATGCACCACCCGCGGATTGCTTGCTACGCGCTGCGCCATAACCC
This sequence comes from Laminaria ephemera, assembly GCA_036873875.1. Classification (NCBI taxonomy): domain Eukaryota; class Phaeophyceae; order Laminariales; family Laminariaceae; genus Laminaria; species Laminaria ephemera. The sequence goes on from JAYJMJ010285624.1 coordinate 730, forward strand.
CCGAAAAACTCCCATTTTTGAGAGAGGTAATGAGTCACTTGACCCAGTGGCCTAAACCAGGAAGTGAAAATGATAGTATAACACCCCCCTACCGTAGCACCAGTCCGGTGACAATTCCTGTTTACCCCTTTTATGCTGTCGTTAAGCGGACACCGAGAAATATCGCATTCTCCTACCTCCAGTATGCAATGGCCATTTACAGCGTAGTCGAAGTTAAGGCTTTTTTCCCCTATGCAAACCACTGACAGTAGCCGCAGCTTGGTTTGGGGGGTGCAGATCGCACAGAGGTTGTTGTCCAGATCTCCATGACCGTGAAAGAGGCCCTTTCCCCACTGAAACCATCTATTGGAACTATTTCGTAGTAAACATACCAGTCCAGTACGCGTTTAGGACAGAGCAGCAGAGTTTCGTTTTCCCGTGTCGTGTGCGCCCCCGACTCTGTTGGCGACCTGGTCTGCACTTTTGGTGACTTCTCGGCCGAATTTCATTCTGATATATCTCCATTCTCAATAAGTTTCCAGGTGCTGTTAACTCCGTTCCCAGCACGTGCTGACAGTGCTTTTGTTGTGACGGTGTGACGTAGCCAGGTTAAAGCATCGAGGAATTAATTTAATGCCGTGTTGGGGAAGTTGGAGCTCGAATAAGCGAGCACGCAGAGGAGGGGTGCGGTCGAAGGATCGATGCCAAAGAGGAGTATTGCCTCAAAGAGATTGTTCCTGGTGGGCGAAACTGCAAAATCAACGACTTCATTTCGCTGTGTATCACCGAACCTACCCGAAACCCGACGGGGCGGTAATGAGAACATTCCCTGATGATGGAGGCCTCCGGACCTGCTCAGACACATGCTGCGATAGAGGTAGGACCTACCATGTAGTAGTTTTGGAACTCTTCATACGAGGAGGTATCCACCTCTCGCATCCACTGACTTCGAGATGAGTGAAAGCACACCGCGATAAACAATCTAACGGCCTAGGTACATAACGTAAGACATAAACTATTCCAACGACGTTGGGTAGATTCCTCGGATGAGGAACCTCGTCAGTCAGAAACGATTTCGGCATAAGCTGCTACCCCTATCATAGCACGCGTCTCCACCTGTGAATGAGGGGTCGCCAGCCATGACGCACAGTTTCCTATTCGCCGTAAAACGCAATCCGACCTCTGAGCTTTCGTCTGGGTTGGGCTTGTCCTGCTACTGATAGAACGAAGTACCGCTTCGCTTTCATCGGTCCTTGCATCGTGGGTGGCAAGAACAGCAACTGCACGGCTGAAGGTGTCTGAAAATTGAAATTTACGTTTTCCATGCGTGAAAACGATAACAAAAGGGCAAAAATACAATCGGGAAAAAGGCGACACTACCACAGCGAGCCTCACTGTAACAACGTCAAACCTCTGCCCTCCATCGGGTACTGGTACAAGGTGTCAGCAACTGCCCTCCACCGCCGGGCCCTGCCGTGAAAACACGCCTGACCTCAGCTGCCTTTGTGTCTACGACTTACCCTTAAGGAGGAAGATATCCTGACACCTATCACTTTTACATTCCTGGATGAGGGTAATATCACCGCGCCCGCCCACCCCCACCCACGACGCCCAATATCTTCGGAGTACCTGGAATTATTGTTGCGTTTACGAGAAAAGGTTTCGCCCGCCATTCACGTCTCGTAGACACTCACATCAGACTATCAACCAATACTTCGAAGTAGTATATGTAACCGACGGGAAGACAACCGACGTGTTAGCAAGTGTCTACCTAAGCATACATCCGACCAGTATCAAGAGAGTGCATATTTCGGCAGCGTGAACACTAAATCTCGATCGAGACTTGTTCCTGCATGTTGATTTTCAACTACAGTAGGTACCTCGACTCAATCCCTGCTACGATGAGAAGAGCATTCGGGACTTAAGAGGGGCCAAATCGGCATGTCCCGCCGTACTAAAAGTCACACATCGTCCACCACGGAAAAGAGGAAATAGTAGAGAAGCCTTTTTCGGCTTATCACGGAGTTCTCTTGAATCGGGGAACCAACCGTATCTATTTTCGTCCCGTGTATCGACGTGCTTGGTGAGTTCGGGCATCACAGTGGGACAAAACCGAGACAGCTTGCCCTTGTCGCACTATACCTCTCTACGAGAGCTCCTTCTCCCTCTGCAGAAGCCAGCGTCAAGCCGGCGAGAACAAGCATCAACAAGACAAGAGGTTCATGGGGTATCGTTATCTCCATCCGGGTACAACACCACATCCAAGAAAAAGGCCGGCCTAGTCTCTCCCATAAGGCGTGACGCGTGCTATGATCGGGTTGAACCCTAATTTCGGAGGCTCCTCATTTGAGGAAGATCGTACCGAGCCTAAAACGCGATTATGACAAAATACAACGGGTCAGCCCGTTGATCAATCCCCTGGCCTAGGTATTCAGACAATGATAGTGTGAAAATCCATCGGCATTGGGTAGTTCCTCTGCTGAAGAGCCCCGTCGTTCGGAAATAGTTAAGTCAAGAAGTGCTACCCCTATCGTAGGACGCGTCGCATGCTGGACTTGGACAAATCATCTGTGCATCGGGGTATCCACCCCGGACGCCATACCACAGTGGAGAAATTGTTCCGCCAGCTCTCTTCGATACGGGATATTGCACTTCCCTTGTTATTATTTTTGCCATCCGACAGTGTAGCGTAGATTGACACGTGGCACTGCCTGCACGATATAGGCAGCCCCTGTAGACATCCAGTATAGTGGGTACCCCCTTTTAAGGAACCCCGCGTTAAGGAATAATGGTATATAAGGGGTCTTAAATTACTGTGCACCGTATTCTCCCTCTTCAAGGGAACACGTCCCTTAAAGTGGACGCAACACTCAATAAGGGACGCCAGAGCCCCTTTGTTTCCTGATGTCTGGAGTCTCAATAGGCTTACCCGCTGGCGGACAGTGGCTGGGAAGAGGGCTCGCTTGCCGACAGAGAATAGTCCACGCATTAGCCGCGCCCCCCGAGCGTCCACGTAGCCATCATCCAAATATAGAAGACACGTGTACAATATGAAGTCTCCCTGGGTACAGCGTAGAGGAAAGGAAAGTTGAAAGACACAGGGAAAACCATCCGGCGGGAAAAGCCGTCGACCCGGGGATATTTCGCTATGAATCTCCCACAACAATAGAGCTAACCCACCATAGGAACTCCCTGCCATCATCAACCATTGTGATATCCGTACCACACACCAAAGCACAATCAATACCCTTAAAATTGGCAAATAGACTGCTTCCCGGTTACAAAACGCCACATAAATTGCTAGAAAACGAGTTTTACGCCGCCAAAATGCCAGACGTGCAACGTGTGATACGGGGCATCGGTATTTAAAGAACGACTCCGCCCGGACGTACCATGGCCCCTTAAAAGAGGCCACCTACCGTTGTCGAAACGTAGTCTGTCTTGACTCCTACAGGATTTGGCCACCCACTTCATTCTACTTCATTCAACTTTCGCGGCGTCTCCTCATCACGCGCCAGCCCCTCAATGTCTTCGCGGCCAGCGTTCAACTCTACCTCGATGGTATTGAGAGCTGCAACGTTCTCTGCGATAGTAGACGTCATAGTGGAGATAAAGTGTTCGAGAACAGACTTAACCGCGAAGGCTGACCCCACGACAACAGTAGTACCCGAAGCGACCATAGCATCGGTGGCATCAGCAACTAAGGACGCCGAGGCTGAAAGTGTCATTATGCCGAGAAAAACTTTCCTAAGATGTCTGAGAAGTCCAGGAACTAGTTTGGTCGCCGTTGTTAACCTACCGACGGTGATGTGTAGAGTTTCGTTGTCTCTCGTTAAACGCCTGGCGTAATCTTCGAGTTGAAGATGACGCGTCTACTTGTTTGTCCTGTTCTCCACGGAGCTTTTGAGCTCGTCAAATGTGCTCATGCCGCTGTCACTGATGATGCTTGCCGCTGGGCATTCGGGTATTGCGTCGCGGATTTGGCGTGCTTTCGATGCCGTAGCAGTCCCCAGAAAGAAGATCGCTGAATGCTGAAGCCCGGCCGCGCTCGCCAGGTCTGTCACGAATGCCTTCCAGATGTGTTCGGTGTTGCCAGCGTCCTGTTGGTTCGCACCTTCTAGATGGCCGGGGACGCGGCACGCGATGAAAATCATGCAGCCGAGCTTGTTGAACTGTTCCAAGAGGACCGACGCGTTCTTGTAGCTGCGTGCAACGTCGTTCCGGTTAACAGCGTAATCCGTCACAAAACGATTGCGTTGAGAGATCCAGCCTTCCTTGCCTCCCGAACAATGCAGTCGAAATACGTCTTCGTATTCCCCTTCGGATCCGAGATGCCGGGCGTGTCGATGACCTTAAACGGAGAGCCTGGCTGCGAGTTTTCTTGCCGAACCTCACATATCTTCGTGATAGGCTCCCGCCACGCTGCAGCCCTGAATCCGCCCACGGGGTTGGGCGTTCCGTACAGCGGATAGTTCCCCAGAGTCGACTTCCCCGCACCGCACGTGCCCACCAACAACACAGCAATAGGTTCGGTCATTGGACGTTCCTGTTCGCATCGGGGGGGGGGGGGTGGGGTGGGGGTGGTTTAAGATATAGTTTATTAATGACCAGCGTTAATATCTCAATAGCCGATCTTCCTGTCTCTCACCGATGCCTTACAATCGAGGGAGGCTTGCTGCCATAGGGGTAGCTCTTTCTGGACAAACTAGTTTCTGACCGACAGATCTCCTCAACTAAGGTATAACCCGTTATAGTTCGAATCCCATTTATGGTTTTTATTATCTAGACCATATGGGGTTGTCCATCGAGCCAAGCATGCTTGATCTATCCCAAAAACAGTTCTTGGGTTTGGTGTGGAGCTCTATCTTAAGGATACAACTGAAGCGAAATAGAGTTGAACACAAATCGTCGTTGGAAAAAAATGGAGGGAGAATCGTTGTCTTGGTTCTTTCAATACAACAAATATAAGGTATCTAAAAAACACAACGACATCCTCAAGTCGGGTCGACATACTCACCCATCCGTATACCACGGCAGCTCTGCGCTGCTGTAGTAGTAGTAATGGTGACCTTCGGTCGTGACAGCTCGCGCTGCCGTTGCCACGGAAACCGAAGGATACGCCAGCTAGCGCCGGATTGCGAATGCAATTGAGTTAAATTGACACGCGACCCGTATGGAAATACGTGGAAGTGTGGTGAGTTTAAGATTTATTACGAGCGAATGCAAGCTCCTAATTTACACTGAGCCTCGTAAGAGAAGGCTCCAGTTCAGACGTGGCTAAACTCCAAAAGACTTGCTTAAAAATACTTGATACTAAAATATTTGATTGGAAAGGAAAAAAATATTATGGTTTTTAGACCGACCATAATTGCACTGTCCGGAAATTTAAACTGATTTTGGAGTTACGACGAGTCCAACTTGATTTTAGAGTATAGCACGATATTACACCGCAGAGAAAACAGCTAGAAACACCATCATCACGGCATCAGCACAGCAGGATCATCAGCGGCAACAGACAGCCAGCAGCGCAACCAGCAATTGACTCGGCTTGCATGCCTTGTGTTCCTAAAGCAGGCAGCTAGCTGCAGTTTCTCTGCTACATGGTGAAATACCCGGCGGGATTGCCAACGTTCAAGCAGACGCCGCCGCTGGTGGCGGTGGTGACGGTTGTTGTGGTGCTGCTGCTGTTGTGCTGGCTTGACTTGGGTTGTGCCAAGTATTGGGATGTACAGGTCCTCAGTGCATCATAACCACAGACAGTAGTGCAGCATGGGTCATCTGCACAGCATCGGGCGGCACAGCAGCAGGCAGCTAGCTGCGGTCTCTGCTGCTTGCTGCCACCCCCGCGGGATTATCCACGTCCAAGCAGACACCGCTGGTGGTGGTGGGGGTGGCCGCTGCGGTGATGGTGCTGCTGTTGTGTTCGGTTCTCTTAGGTGGTGTGTTGGTAAACCCCTTCATAGCCAGGTATCGGGTTGTACCGGGTCGGCCCATCATTATCACAGACGGTAGTGGAGCAGAGGTCATCAGCACAGCACCGGGCGGCACAGCAGCAGGCAGCTAGCTGCAGGTTCTCTGCTGCCTGCTGCCACACCCCGCAGGATTGTGCACGTCCAAGCAAAGACGCCGCTGGTGGTGGTGGTGGTGGTGGTGGTGGTTGTGGTGGTGGTGGTGATGCTGCTTCTGCTTTGTGTTTTGTTGGGTTGTGTTGGGTTGTGCCAGGTATTAGGTTGCACCAGGTCATCAGCGCATCATCACAGGCAGTAGTGCAGTAGCGGTCATCAGCATAGCACCGGGCAGCATAGCGGCAGGCAGCTAGCTTCGGTGTCTCTGCTGACTGCTGCCACAGCCCGCGGGATTGCCCAGGTCCAAACAGATGCCGCCGCTGGTGGTGGTGGTGGTGGTGGTTGTTGTGGTGTTGCTGCTGCTGTGTTGACTTGGCTTGGGTTGTGCCAGGTGTTGGGTTGTACCAAGTCATCAGTGCATCAGAATCATATACGTAGTGCAGCAGGGGTCATCAGTACATCACCGGGTGCACAGCAGCAGGCAGCTAGCCGCAGTTTCTCCACTGCCTGCTGCCACATCCCGCAGGATTGTGCAAGTCCAAGCAGACGCCGCTGGTGGTGGTGATGGTGGTGGTGGTGGTGGTGGTGCTGCTGCTGCTTTGTGTTGTGTTGTGTTGTATTGGGTTGGGTTGCGCCAGGTATTGGGTTGTACCAGGTCATCAGCTCATCACCACAGACAGTAGTGCAGTAGCGGTCAGCACAGCAGCACAGCGGCAGGCAGCTACCTGCAGTCTCTCTGCTGCCTTCTGCCACACCCCGCGGGATTTCCCATGTCCAAGCAGACGCCGCCGCTGGTGGTGGTGGTGGTGGTGGTGGCGGTTGTTGTGATGTTGCTGCTGTTGTGTTGGCTTGGCTTGGGTTATGCCATGTATTGGATTGTACCAGGTCATCAGTGCATCACAATCACAGACAGTAGTGAAGCAGGGGTCATCAGTACAGCACCGGGTGGCACAGCAGCAGGCACCTAGCTGCCGTCTCTCTGCTGCCTGCTTCCTCACACCGCGGGATTTTCTACATCCAAGCAGACACCGCCGTAGTTGGTGGTGGAGGTGATGGTGGTGGTCGTGGTGGTGGTTGCGCTGCTGTTGTATTGGCTCATCTTGAGTTGTGCCAGGTATCAGGTTGTACCAAGATGTCAGCGCATCATTATCACAGACAGCAATAGGGCAGCAGAGGTCATCAGCACAGCATCGAGCGGCACAGCAGCAGGCAGCTAGCTACATGTTCTCTGCTGCCTTCTGCCACACCCCGCAGGATTGTCCACGCCCAAGCTGACACCGCTGGTGGTGGTGGTGGTGGTGGTGGTGGTGGTGGTGGTGGTGGTGGTAGTGGTGGTGCTGCTACAACAGCTGCTTCTGCTTTGTGTTGGGTTGGTGCTAGGTATGGGGTTGTACCAGGGAAAACACGTGTAGTATGTCTCGCGGCGAATAATAACAACAACAACAACAACAACAACAACAAACAATAATAATAACAACAACAACAACAACAACGACAGCAACAGCAACCTATTGTCCATTCTACCAGCGCGCACAAGTTGACGACAGTTACAAGTATGCTTCTGCGCCAGTTCCTAGCAACGGCTTTACCATCCCCCCATCTGCCGGAGGATGAAACAAAAAACGACATCATCAAATGAACACCCCTGCAGCATTGGATCGTAATTGGATATAGTATATACTCGGCTTGTTCAACATATTTGCTACCAGACAGAGGCTACACAGCATACTAACAATCATACAGACAAACCAAATAATTAGCTACAAATAATGGAATCTTGTACACACCTCGAAATGAAGATTCATTTTTACCATGCAAGGCAAACAGCGGCCTTAGTACTACAGTAGTAGTAGATAGAGTGGTAAATGAGGCGAGAGCCTCGTAAATACCAGGGTATCTGGTATGCAGTAGGCCATGTGCGTTCGAAGCAAAACAACAAAATACGAAAAATTTGCCGCCGCATGAAAACAAGTTACGGCACCCCAAGGCCACCAAAGCTACCACAACCAGGCGACCGCGATCGCTTCGGCGTGCAACGAAACAAGTTCCACGAGTTAGCCTAAACTTGCCCGCTTCTGTAAACGCCGAGTGAGCGGAGGTAGGCCACGTGCAGCTCTCGCATTCAGTGATCCAAGCCGCGGACAGACAGGAATATAGGCAGACATACAGCCAGACAGACTAATAAAATAATTAAACCACGTAATGAAGAGTCATTTTGCCTTGTACGGCAAAATCGGCCCGGTCGCTGGGTTCCCTCAGCCTTGCACCATGTCTTGTAGAGAGGTAAATGAGACGAGACTGTTTTGTACATGCTGTAGGCGGCGTGCGTTCGACGAAAAAAGTCATCACAAAAAAACGAAATACCGCCACACGGCCACTTAAACCGCAACAATCAGGCGACCGACGCCAACTCGAGACGGCGTGCAACGAAACAAGCACGACGAGTTAACCCCAAGGCGTCCGTTTTTGTGGGCCCCGAGTTCGTGGAAACCCGTTGCGTACGGCTCTCCCAATTCGGGATGTAAGCCGCCGACACACATAATACAGATAGACGTACAGACACTAATGAAATAATGGAAGCCTGTTGTCACCCCGCAATGAAGACGTTGGTTTCGCCACGAAAGGCAACACACGGCCTCACTACTAGCACAGAGAGAGGTACATGAGGCAAGAGCGTCTTCTATATGCAGTAAACCGTGTGGGTTCGAAGAAAATTAACGAAACCCCGCCTCACTGCCACCAAATCCACCACACTCTGGCGACCACCGCCAACTCGAGATGGATTGCGACATAACAAGTCTGACGAGTTACTCGTAGCGTAAACGTGTCTACTCCTTTAGGCCTCGACTTTATGGAGTTCGGCCACGTGCAGCTCTCGCAATCATCAGGTGTCTAACCGCGGACAGACACTACACAGCAGACAGACGGACAGACGTACAAACTGATCAAGTAATGGATGCCTGTGCGCACCCTGCAGTGCACAGACAGGCCTTTTTTTTGCCTTGCAAGGCCATAGGCGGCCTCGGTCGCCTCGCTCACCCGAACTTGCCTCGTTACTATTGGAGTGACAAAAGAGGCAAGGGTACCACGTATGTATATGCAGTAGGCCGTTTGCGTTCGAATAAAGACAAAACACCCAAGAAAACGAAATCCCGCTACACTGCCGAAAACATAACAAACAACGAGGCCACCGGAGCCACCTCAAGACGGCGTGCAACGAAACAAGCACCACGGGTTAGCCCCTACTCGTCCGCTCATCATGTGGGATCCCAGTTTGTGTAAATTGGCCACGTACAGCTCTCGCAACCAGAAATGTAAGCCGCCGACAGGCGGCGGTACACAGCAGACAGAAATACAGAAATACAGAAATACAGACGCAAGAGACTACTTAGTTGAATGATGGAAGCCTGTACGCACCCCGCTACGAAGAGGCTTTCTTGCGCAGTGAAAAAAAACGGACCCATTAAATGTAGAGTCGTACATGGGGCAAGAAGAATGTCTCGTACTGCAGTAGGCCGTGTGCGCTCGAAGAAAACAATCAAGAAAAAATAATCCCGCCGCAACCCAATTCACGGCAGCCCGAGCACCCCGAAACGCCAGCACAGCACGGCGACCACGGCCAACTCGCGACGGCACATAACGAAACAAGCTCCACAAATTACCCCAAGCTCTCTCGCTTCTGTAGACGCCAGGTTTGCGGAAGTCGGCCACGAGCAGCTCTCGCAATCAAAGATACCGTGGTATTTGCTACCAGACAGACAATATACAGTACACAGCGTACAGAAGGCAGGCGGACTGATTAAATAAGTAGTAGACGCCTGTACGCACCCCGCTAAGAAAAGGCCTATAATAAAAAACTTAAAAAATATGCTACAGCTGTGAGATCGTTTATCCTTGCAAGGCAAAAGATGGCCTCGGTTGCTTCGCTCCCTCGTTCTTGCCATATTGAAAACGGCCCCGGTCGCTTCGCTCCCTCGTTCTTGCCATATTGCAACCCAAATTCCACGTACTGTCGTTTGTCCCCAATAGGAGGCGCCTTTCTTTTACCGGTCTTTGACCGACCAATCATAACCCCAACCCCAACCCTAACCCCAACCCTAACCCCGGCAAAGGCTTATCCCTGAGCGCGCAGCTTCGCTGCGCGTTTTGGAAAAACTGATAAAAATGTGCGAACCACACCAAAAATCCAAGTATATTTGGTACTTTATCTGGTACGATTTATGGGCTGAGAACACCGTCAAGGCTACTGCACGGTTGACATGATGTTCGTAGTACGACGCCTGCAGGAACTGGCGCGAAAGAAGGACACCCCCCTGTACATGTGCTTTATCGACCTCACGAAAGCATATGACTCCGTCGACCGAATCCTTCTGTGGGCTGTCCTTGCTCGTTTTGGCGTGCCACCGAGAATGCTCGCCGTCATTCGCCAATTCCACGACGGCA
>JAYJMJ010285641.1:0-11215 GCA_036873875.1 Laminaria ephemera
CCCCCCTTCGAGTAGCGACCCCTAACGCTATCCCTAACCCTACCCCCTTCCTCCTGACCCTAGCGCCCCGTCTGCTGGATGCCACTCCTCCATCCTACTAGAGATCTCCTAGCTCTAGTCCTAACCCTGACCCAACCCTAACCCTTACCCTAGCGTTCCGTCTGCTGAATACCCCCCCTCTATTTCAATAGAGATGCCCTGACGCTATCCCTTGCCCTGACCATAGCCATTACCATAACCCGAACCCAAGCACTTACTCTAACTCTAACGTCCGGTCTACCGGATGCCCCCCCTCTCCGTCCGAGCAGGGAGCTCGCACCGCCCGACACCAGACGAGGACTCCTTTCTGAGAGAGAGTCGGGCCGATCTCGCGGCTACCCGTCGGATGTTGACTCGCTCGTCCGAGTCCACAAACGTCGGCCGAACAAAAAAAATGCATCCGGCTGGTGCCGGCCACGCAGGTGATTGACGAGTTGGCTGTGGCGTGTGGACGAACCGCTGTAAGTCTGTCCTGTTGCGTTGAAAGTATCCGGCCGATGCGGACCAAGCAGGTGCGATGGCTGCAGCGAGTGGGCGGGTTGAGTCCTGTTCTGTTCTTTTTGGCATGATGCGGCTCGTGTAGCGTTTCCTCGGTGACGTCGATTGTGGCTATTTTTCGTTGTGCTCGTGCGATCTGTTTCTCTCTCTATAACATCGTCTCCCTCTAACATCAAGCACAATTAATGTCTTGAAACAGCATGATATTAATTAATTGTCTTCCTCGAACAAAGAACTTAATTCATGTCTTGTGAATTATTACGGGGGAGCATAGTAATCTAGTAATGAGGAGTAATGAGGACCAAATATTGTTAGTAAAAGCAGTGTAATATATAGGTTTTTGTGTATATCGTGGGTCCTAATTACTAGTCCTCCGTAATAGTACGAGTAAACTAAGTTTCGCCACCCCCCGCATACATAAATTTCGTTTTTTTTTCTCGTTCAGTATTACAATCAGCGACGAGCACCCTCTTCCCTCTTTCCTCGGGCTGTCTTTATAGTCTCTCTCGAACGTGAAAATTAATTGATATATTAAAAACATAATTCACAACAACCGTTTGAGCTACGCACTGTATGCTTTGCTTAATCAATTTTTGTCTCCCCGAACAAAACACCTGTTGAATGATTTAATATCTTCAACAGAGATAAAATCCACGCGAATGAGGCGATTGGGGTCAGATGTTATTCGTGCTTCTGTTGGCTAACGCGCCGTTACACTGACTATGCTCGTGTGGTCTGTTTCCTCCTTTTTTTGTTTCCAGTGCCTCTATTCTATCTTCGTATCCCTTTTTATGTCCGTGCGTCTACAGAGGAACGCGCCCTTACTCTGACGCGTGCTCATGTTTTTCGGAGTACGCCTATGGCTGTTTCCCCATGTATTTATGTCCTTACTTTTATTGACGAATGCGCCCATATTCTGAAACGCGCTTGTTTGTTTCGGTGTGCCCCTATGGTCCGTTTCCTCCTGTTTCTATGTTTCGTACCTCTACTTTACGAACGCTCCCTTACTTTGACGTGCGCACGTCTTGCAGACCGACGACAATTTTCAAGCTACACGCAAGGTCTGGCAGCCGCGCCTGATATGGAGGGGTCGGTCGGCACACAATTTTCGTCGGTGAAGAAGAGGATCACTCGTGGTGGTGGTGGTGGTGGTGGTGGTGGTGGTGGTGGTGTCGCTGGTTCTACTGGTTCTACTGGTTCTTCTGGTTCTGCTGCCGCTACTATTGGTTCTGTTTGTTCTGCTGGTTCTGCTGCTTGTGGTGGTTCTGCTATGCTTGCTAATGCTTCTACCGCTTCTGGGTTATACGCTCGTGCTGCTTCTGGTGCTGCTGCTTCTGCTGCTGCTGCTTCTCCTGCGTCTGCTGCTGGTGCTACTACTTCTAACTCTCGGCAAAGCCTTGACAAGATCGGTGGAGATTTCTACCGCTCTGCACTCTCTACACACCTGTCTCTCATTACTACTCCTGCTGCCGGTAACGGTTCTGTGGCGCAATTAGGGGTTTCCGAGGAGGAGAGAAATGGAACGGGGACAGGGGGGATCGGAGAGGCGTCGAAAAGCCTCAAGGGGGATGTTGCTGGGGTTCGCGAGGTACGTGTTCTTAAAGAAATAAAATGGACACCTCAGCTGCGAGATCGAGATTTTCGTCGAAACTCATGTTTGCAAGCAGCGTGATATACTCTTTGTGGGGTGTTGCTTTTTATATAGGAGCAGCTAATCGGTTACGTTGTTCATCACTCACGATATTTGACGACTGATTTCCTGCCGGTCAGAAGCGCTCAATTGATTTGATCGGGTGATAATGGAAGGACCAGCCAGTTGCCAAGTTTTTGGCAATTCTGGCAACTGTGTAAGCGACTGGAAACCCTTCAGGGGGATGTTGTTGGGGTTCGTGAGGTGCGTGGGCGGTGGGTGAGAAAGACGCATATTACGACAGGAAGTACACCTTCTTCGGGGGCTCCTCACTTTCAAATTAGCATGCTAGCACTTTTGGACAGTTTTGTTTTCTGAACGACGGGGCTCCTTAACCCAAATTCGTCGGAATGTCAATTCTTGTTTTTTGCTATCCGAATATTTGTTATACCTATGCCATGGGTCTGGTTATCGGGTTTGCCCTTTTGGTTTACTCAAAACAAGCTTTTTTTGGGTGAGACATAGAGCTCCTCAAGTGAGGAAGGAGCCTCAGAAAAAAAAACGTGCGCTTTTTTTACATTTACCGTAACATGTGTCTACGGTGGGGGTTCAACCAATGTTTCTGGGGTTGCTCACTTAACGAGCTCTACACCTGACCAAAAACATTTTTGACCTTGATGTGGAAAAATGAAAGTTCAACCCGACCAACAATCTACACCTGACCCAAAAATTTACTTTGATGAGGGAAAATGAAAGTTCAACCCGATCAACAATCCCACGGCCAAGGCATTCAACGAAAAAGGTTGAAAACACACAAATAGTATTCCAACCATTCTGGACAGTTCCTCAGTTGAAGATCCTGTCACCTCAGAAATATTTTCATCACCAAGTGCTACAGGCTGGTTCAGAAAATAATCTGAAACCGCTCCGAAATTTTAGCTTAATCCGCTCCGAAGTGTGCCGAAATCTGCATAGTGTGTGAAATCCGCGCTGACTCCGACGGTTTCGCCAAACTGCACCGCTCCAATAGTTTTGCCCAAATTTGCAATATTCCGGTAGTTTTTGTCCAAATCTGCACAATTCCTATCGCCAAAAAAAACGCAGCTGCGACTTTTGGGCCAAATCTACATCGTTCCAAAATTTGGCCAAATCTACAATTTTTAGCTACAGTAAAATCTGCACAAGTGGTTGTTGCCCTTATATACATGATTCGTTTCCCTCTTTGTTTTCGAACCCGAATATTTTAATATGTCGGCCGCTTTGCACAGCTCCAGGTTTGGCCAAATCTACACCGTATGACCAAATCCGACGCGTGCTACATTAGAGGTAGCACTTTTGGCAAAAATGATTTCTGAATGACGGGACTCCTTAACCCAAATTCGTCGGGAATGCCATTCTTGTATACATATATATATATATCTATGTATATATATATTTTTTCTTTTCTTTTTTTGATCATCCCATCTATTATCTTCGCACTTTTACTTTCTCCTTCTCCCTCCCTAGTAGTCGTAACTCAGATCCGGGGTCACTTCAGCAGGCTCTTCTCCCCCCTCCCCCACTACGGTACGCGCCTTCCTGTTTGTCGCGAGAAGAATCCAGCATCTTTCTTCCCTCGTCGACTCGCCTCGAATTGTGCTTACCCACGCTATATATATGCCATACATGAATGCTTTTTATACCTAGGTAATTGGGTTGGTCATCAGGTTGCACTTTTTTGTTCGAAACCAAAATTTTTGGGTGAGGTATAGAGCTTCAGAACAAAAAAAAAACGGCGCACCTCTACCGTAGCGTGCATCTTTAATACCACATCATCGTTTCTCCTTTTTACTGTTCGATCCCATGTTTTTTTGTTTTTCCTTTTTTTTTGTCGGCAGCGTCTGGAGGCGCTACGAAGCAAATTTTCTGCGGAGAAGCCGGGGATCGTGCGAGCAAGCTCGTGACAGGACCCCCCCCCCCCCGCGCCCCCCCGCTCCCCCTGGTTGTTTTCCGCCGCTGAACGTGATGCGGATGAAAAAGTTCACGCGGATGATTTTGTCTGTAAGATTGGTATACTTTTTTTGTTCTTACCGCCTTCTGGATGAGCTGTTGAGGGGTTTTTGTCCTTTGCGGGTTGAGTCAATGTCGTTATTTGGACCTATCGGATTGCCTTCGTGTGCAGGTGCCTTAACCTTCTTAATCTGGACGGCAAACATAAGAACCATTTTGTAATCTTGTTGATGTCCCAACGGTTCCTATGTTTCAGTCCATAGTGTTGATCATTTCAACGAAAATCGGACGTTGACCCGCGCAGAGGTCAGGGAGCACGGTACTTGTTAGCAAGTCGGGTTGACCGCCGCGCGTTGGCATCCTCACCCATTCCTTGTTGGTGTTGGAGTTCACGAAATGATGTATCCTAGTTGTCAGAAATAGCACACCAAAGCTATGACGCGGCACATCGCCTTGGATCCCCGGGGGTATCGATGCACGTGGGCACGCCTGCAGTTGATCGCCGAGCACCCAAGCGTATGCACAACGTTGGGTTGTGTCTGTCGTTCATCCTTTCGCTCTGGTCAAATATAACGCGAGATTGGAGCTGAACGCAACAGCAGTAGCACAGGATGAAGCCGACAACGCCATTTCTGTTAATTCTCGTAAGGGCCCCGAAGGAATCCAGAGCATGTACGTATTGTTTTTTCGGTCATAACGTAAGCTGTTCAAAAGCAAACACCGTACGAGTAGCGAGGACGGGAAAGGAGCGCTTGCTGTGCGACCGCAAATCTGAGTTACGTACGAAAAAGGGGAAGACGCTGGAGAACAAGTGCAACGATAATGGATGGGATGGGAAAAAAGAGAGCTCGACCGGTGGGAGGATTTATTACCCTCAGCGGCCTTGAAGACAAGCCTGTGATCGCGTGGTCACACCTCTTGTGCCTTCTCCCACCCGGTCGTCGTCTTCATTTTACATCGCGCGGATGGTTCGACCATGTCAGAGAGTGAAGGCAGTGCACGAATTTTTTATGGCAAACGTGTTTCAACCGCGCGTGTCCGGCGCACTGAGTCCCGCTCGGAATGTCCGCTGAACCATAGGTTTCGTGTACAGTACGCGACACCGCTTTACGACACACGTTACGGCAAAGATGCACCATATTTTTTCTGAGGCTTCCTCACTTGGGGAGCTTCATACTTCACCCAAAAACGTATTTTTTTGAGTAAGCTGAACGTGCAACCCGATGACCACACCCATGGCCTAGGCATAGAAAACATTCATATCGCAAAAAGAAAAAGGACATTCCGACGAGCTTGGGTTAAGGAGCCCCGTCATTCAGAAAACAAAAATGTCCAAAAGTGCCACCTCTATTGAGGCACGCGTCTTACGGTTTAGAATCACAAAAAATATCCCACTGGCTACGGCAGGGGCGCGCCGTTTTTTTTCTGAGGCTCCTCACATAAAGGAGCTCTATACCCCCCACCCAAAAACAGATTTTTAGAGAAAAAGTAAAAAAAAAGTGCGATCCGATGAACAATCATCATGGCCTATAGGTATACAACGAAAAGTTATTGCTAACAACAACATCGAAATTCCGACGTTTTTTGGGGTTAAGGAGCCCCGTCGTTCAGAAACCGTTTGAGCCAAGAAGTGCTACCTCTAATTATAGTAGCACGAGTCGTTACAGGGGTTAGTCTCCTTGGAACCCCGATACAAGAACTAAACAGATGGCACGTGCGGTTCCTGGTCCTTTATGGTGTCGGCGCGATGTACAAGTAGGATCGTGCCGCGCGCGTGTCGTTGAACTCCTTGTGTTCAAGTTCGGGTGCTCCATCCGAGATCCCCTGCCTCGACAACCTAGGCTGTTTGGATGTCCGACGCTGGGATTGATCATCACCTTTTTCTCGATGGGTTTTCCCTCTGAATTCCCGAACGGTTTGAGAAAGTCTTGAGCGACCTCAGGTCTACCGGGGGATGGATCTCATGATCTGCTAGTGGGTTTTCGCGCATTGTTTTGATGGATGTGACCGCATGAGATCTACGGAGATGGTTCATTTGTGTTGATGTGATTGGCGGTCCCAATCTTCGATATTTGCGGTCTGGTGGAGCCCTCTATGGCACTTCTACTTCTTCTTCTCCGCTTCTATTGGCTTGGGACTCCACGCGGATAATATAATGCTTTGATGACAGGTTTTCTTCCTTTGCCCTGCCTGATGGCGGCGGCACGGTGCGCAACCCTCCTCTCCTCGTGAGATAAGCTAACCCCGCACAATGAGTTACCCCACAGTAATCGTCGCCTTTTTTTCTCGATACGTTTCCCCTCTGAATTCCCAAACTGTTTACTACGAAAGTCGTATTTTGCGACGACGCGTGCTACGATCGAGGTAGCACTTTCCGGCAAAAACTATTTCTGAACGGCGGGGCTCCTTAACCCAAAATTCGTCGGAAGGCCATTCTTGTTTTGCAATCTGAAAAATAATTGTTACACCTGTGCCATGGGTTTCGTCATCGGGTAGCACTTTTACTTTTTCCCCCCAAAAAAAATATTTTTTTGGGTGAGGTATAGAGCTCCTCAAGTGAGGAAGGAGCCTCAGAAAAAAAATGGTGCACCTCTATCGTACTAATAGTAGTATGTTTTTTTTTTTGGTGACAAGTGCTACGATAGAGGTAGTACTTTTTTGGCTTTTTTTTCGTTTCTGGATGAGGGGGCTCCTTAACCCCAAAATCGTCGGAATGTCATTCTTGTTTTGCAATAGGATTATTTGGTATACCTAGGCCATAGGTTTGTTCATCGGATTGCACTTTCATTCTTCTCAAAATCATCTTTTGGGGTGAGGTTTTAGAGCTCCCCAAGTGAGGAGCCCGAGAAACAAAAAAATGGTGCACCTCTATCGTAGCATGTTTTTTTTTTTTTTTTGTGACAAGTGCTACGATAGAGGTAGCACTTTTTTTTTTTTTTTTTTTCGTTTCTGAATGACAATGACGGGGCTCCTTAACCCAAAATCGTCAGAATGTCATACTTGTATGAAAATATGATTGTTTTTTTGCACGAGCCTTGGCCATCGGTTGTTTCGTCAGGAAATCACTTCGATTCTTCTCACAATCAGTTTCGGGTGAGGTTTTAGAGCTCCTCAAGTGAGGAGCCCCAGAAAAAAAATGGTGTGATCCTTTGCCGTACCATGTGTCTTGATTATAGTATGCGAAACAAGATTGCAGAAGATGTGTCCTACACAATGTACAGCATGTTTCGCTCAAGCGTTGCTTGCGAAAATGAGTGTTAAAAAAAATCGATCTCACCGCCAACGTTGACTCGTTTTTTTAGTTATATATAACGTAGAAATCATAGGTACGATGTTCCTCGCGAGAGGTCATTCATGATAAAAACAAAAATGTACAACGTCAGGGTTTGAGATCGATGATATTGTTCGAAGTCCACTTCGACGGTGTTGCTTTGATGGTAGAGCTCCTCAAGTAAGGAGCCTCATCATGTTTAGGTACAGCCTTAACGTAACATGTGTCGACGCCAATAAATTGGAATTTGGAAGACATTCAGCGGCGAACGCTACACAAAATCTTGTGGAATGGCCTATGCTCTAAAACGGTGACCGTCGGTAAGGACAAGCTCGCGCTGCCGTTGCCACGGGAACTGAAGGACACGCCAGCTAACGCTGGATTGCGAATGAATTTGAGTTAAATTGACACACGACATGTATGGAATTACGTGGGAAGTGTGGTGAGCTTAAGCTTTATTTTTCCCCATCCGCCAGAGGGTAAAAATAAAAAAAAACTTGTAACAGCATTGCATTGAGGAATCAGTCTTGTTTCACAGAGTACGTGTTTCTTGTTTTGCGGGCCATTCAAAATCCTACCGGGCATATATTATGCACTATGAATGGCCTTTGTTCTTTGTTTAGCGTCCCACTAAAGTCGTCGACATCGTCTAACTCTGTTCAGGAACAGATAGATCGACGGGCCAAGAACACAAGCAAAAACATAAAGCACTGCACATGCATATCGACCAAAAACACCAGAAACGTGATATTTATTATCGACCGCCCAGAAAGAGGGCGCAACAAGTACAACAAACCAACCACCGTCACGCTACGCGTGTGCCATAAAACCCTTTCCACTTCTCTTCAGACACATCTGTTGCGATTTATGGGCTCCCCTGCGCATCCCCTCACGCGTGCCACGATAGAGGTAGCATTTTTTTTGGCTAATTTCGTTTCTGAATGGCGGGGCTCCTTAACCCAAAATCGTCGAAATTTCGACATTATTTTTACAACAATTATCGTTGTTTACCTAGGCCAATGGACCTGTTCATCGAGTAGCAGATTCAATTTTCCCAAAAATCAGTTTTTGGGAGAGGTAGAGCGCGCTCCTTAAAGTGAGGAGCCCCAGGAAAAAAAGGGTGCGCACCGATAGCACAGGTTGCGTCGTGTGGCCGATCCTGTCATCGCCACGTTTTTCCGACAGTTTTTTTTCCAAAAGACCCATGCTACGGTAGAGGTACACCTTCTTTTTTTTTTCTGAGGGCTCATCGATTGAGGAGTTCCGTACCTCTCCCAAAAAACTGGTTTGGGGAAACCTAAAAAGGCGCTCTACCCGATGAACAATCCCATGACCTGCGGTATACAACGAACGTTATTATTGCAAAGAAATAATGAAATTCCGACGTTTTTTTTGGGGTTTAACCCTCTTAGCGCTAGAACGCTAAGTATAGGGCCCACGAAAGGGGCCCAATTTTCTGTGGTATTACTTGGCTTTAGAGGCATGCTCTTTGAGTGGACCTTGAATGCCCCGTTTATCACGCCAAAGCTTTGGAAAGCGATGTACTGTCTGCTGTGGAGGGCCCAAAGAGTCCGGGCTCTTTTGACGTGGTCGTACTGTAGTTGATTATTTTTTTGCGGTTTCCGAGTGGGTGCTAAGGAGCCCCGTTCATTCAGAAAGCGTTTCAGCCCGAAAGGGCTACCTCTATAGTAGCACGCGTCAGAAGATGTGCACGAGCGACCGACAAGACTGGCTGAAGCCTAATGGCGTGTCACCTTAGCACCGTTAATGTGGTTTATGTGCGCTACCCCCTCCCTCCCTCGCTCCTGGTTAAGGAGCCACTCTGACATATTTTTTTTGTGTGATTTTGGTTGATTGTTCGAGTAAACAAATCTGTAAACAAGATTTTTTCAGCAAAAACTACACTCTTTCTACAGTAGTATATACCTGGTAATATGCTAGCGGGTAGGAATAACGCCTTGCGGAAAACGTGATACCTCCTCAACCACAGCTTCGTTCTCTGTGCATACGATATTCGAAGAAAGCTTACATTCGTGGCAATACTTTTCGTGCTACTTCCAGATCACTCGGACGCATGCTTCAACCCGAAAAACGCCAGAGAGGGTAACGCTGTAAGTATCACTCTGCCTCTATTGGTTACCCCGAAAAACGTACGAGTTCCCGCACCACCAATGTTCTTTAACATTGAACTTCGGCGACAATGCCAACCACTGGCATACCGACCGATGTCAGCCTCCAACGGAACCCTGCGTCCCTTACAGCACGAGCGCCGCAATTTAATTGTTCGGGTTAGGGGTTGCAGAATGACCGCAATTCAGGCATATCTTTACGGGATGCAAGCACAACAAGGCGTACGTTGTAGTGATATGCTAGTAGTTAAAAAACAATTGGGCTGAACGTAAGCTTTCTTCAAATATTATATGCAAAGGGAATGAAGCTGTGGTCCAGGAGGTGTGACACTTTCCGTGAGGCCCCTAGGTTTCCCAAGCGCGCAACGAGGACGCGTCAAAGACATGGCCTGCGTACGACAACCCTTTTCTGTGGTCCTGGCCCAAGCCACGCCTTCACTACCTTAATATATACCAACGACAGCGGCGACTGCTGCAATAGCAGCAGCAGCAGGAGTAGCAGCGGCAGCAGAAACAGCGGCAGCAGGAGCAATGGCGGTACCAGCAGCAACAGCAGCAGCAGCAACAACAGCTACGGCAACAACAACAAAATACAAAAACAATAACCTCAACCACCACAAACAAATAACACCAACAAAGCAGCAGCAGCGACAAGAACAACCAAATCACAACAACGAAATCCATGCCGACAAACTGAAAATCCCATAGCGCGTGAACGTGAAATCTAAAACGAGACACTTCCCTGAACAAAACCCGCCACGACAAAAAACAAGCCCACATCACTGACGTGCTAACCCAAGTCGCATCATCGTCGAAGATCACCAACACACCACAAAAAAAGCGTGTCTTTATCACAAACAAAGCGTATTTTTACCCCCGTTTGCCACCTCTAATGTATCCTCGATTCCTCTAAATCAGCTGTCGGTATACCAACCAGGCGATCGACATTATCCTCCCGCGCGCGTGCAGAGCGTAACTGCCGAGTTCGAAGGTAACCAGGTACCTAAAATTCGTTTTTGCGGTGCTAGTAATGTTTTTTTTCCCAAAAAGCTGCCGTGACTGACGCATCTGCAACAAAATAGGGGCGTACGCAGGTGGCAGCATGCAACCCTTTACACTGAAGAAACACTCCTCACTCTCCCTCCAAGTAGTTAATCCCCCCAAAACGTGGGTGCGGACACATGCTACGCTAAGGCGCGCCATTGTTCTTCTGAGGCTCCTCACGTGAGGAGCTTCATACCTCACGCAAAAAAACCTATTTTGAGTAAAACCGAAAGTGCAACCGGATGACCAGACCCATGGCCTAAGTATGCAACAATATTCATATTGCAGAACAAGAATGGATTTTTCTGATTCTGACGATTTTGGGTTAAGGAGCCCCGTCATCCAGAAAATATATTGCCAGAAAGTGTTACGTCTATCGTCGCACGCGTCTGCGGTTCTGAAAGGGTCGTTTGTACCCATACATATGCTCTGAAAATGTTATTTATCCTCCTACGTAGAAGCGCGAGTGGAACCCCCAAACAAAGAGCGAATGAATTAAGGAGGCGTTTCTACGCCTCCGCTCCCCCCCCCCCTCTATCCACAAGTATGACCGGAGCTCCCAATGAAGTAGTGACGTATACAAGGAGACGTTTCTAGGCTTCCCCTCTCCGCACC
>JAYJMJ010285658.1:0-11213 GCA_036873875.1 Laminaria ephemera
TCCCGTAACACGCGCGATCGGAGTATCACACACAGCTTGCAAAGATGAGTTTCGACGAAATCCTCGATCTCATAGCTGTAGTGTATTTTTAATTTTTAATAAAAATAAATGAACGTGGTATGTACATTGCAAGAAGCAGGACAAAAGCAGAAGTCAGGACATGAAGCATGCCCACAACTTCGCTTAATCGGGAGTGAATATGGCGAACAATCTGAGATCCATCCTCCGCTCCTTCTGTTTTGTGGACGGCATGCGATATGTCTCGCTAGGCTGGCGGGTGTCGTTGGAGGAAGACATCGCAGAATGATGCTGGTGGTAGGAGAGAATGTTGTGTACAGTATGTTTTTGGCAGGATATTATGAAGCGTGGCGGTGGTGGACACATGTGCGGCAGCCAAAATAAAAAAAATAAAAGGAGACTAGGATGAGCATCTGTACGCGTCCGTGCTTTTCGTTTTTTTCATTGCTTCAAAGAAAACAAAAGCAACGAGTCATGGGTCGTTTTTGTAAGACTACCCTGGTACGGGTAACTCCTAGCAGGTCTCTCTACTAAGCAGATCCCACGATGCCACTTACTTGTGTATCCTTAGTAGTTCGTTTGTTATTCCTCAAGTCACGGAAAGGGAACACGACGACGACAACGACGACGACTGATCGCTGTGCGCGAGACAAATCCTTTCGTATCATCCCCTTGTTTCCCTATACGCACATATGTTGCGGCAACGGGTCGAGCTGACCTTATCCTGCTCACCTTTTTCCGTGGGAGTTCGATTGCTGGGCCTGTAGGCCCAAAAGCTCTCCGACACTCGCTCTCAGTTGTGAGCGGAGGAACCGATTTCCTAGATCCCTGCTAACGAGCGTTGTAGCCCACGCCAAAGCCTTACAAACACGGGGATTGATGCGTTTATGCAAGCAGACAGTGGTATGGCCTTTTAGCTCTTATTCCTTTGGTTTCCTTTATCCTTTAGTTTCCTTTAGCCTTTTAGTTTCCTTTCTTATCAGATCACTTGTTCTTCTTTTCATGGGAGGCGTTGAGTAAACACCAGAAGGGAGCAGAACTCAACCGAGTACGCTGTTCCCGTGGAAGAGGCGTTACGATTAGGCAGATGAAACCATCAGCGTGATGAAACGTCCCTCCCGCACCCACAGAGAGATCCTCCTCGTCCCTGCGCCCAATGGGTCGTGTCTAAGAGACCACGGCCCATCGTACTTTTCCATTCCCACGCTTGGCCGCCGCAACATGATACCATACTTACACGAAGTACATACCGGTATGATACCAGGTACATTTATTTGAGTGATGAAATCATGTCATAGGGTACGTCTGAGATATTTCTACGTATTTTCTGCGGGCCTGTAGAGGGTCTGTAACACGCGCCTACTCCGCACGCACGTATAATTGATAAGACACGATGTAATCTGGACGTATTACAAGTTCCGCACTGTGGCAATACTCATGTCCGCCATGTTGTGGCTTTTGCGGCACAGAAGTCTACTGCTGCTGTAGCCTGTTCTGAGCTCCCTCCTTTCATCTGCTTGGTTTAGCTCTATACTTTGAATTATCAACTACCGGTATTATTTGTTGCTAGGCGCCGTTCTGTGCGCACCATTCTTTGGGGCGAGTTCTCCCGCCCGATTTCGGTGTACCACGCGTTATAGCGATGTGTAGGCTGTGTTTCTTTTGCCTTTAGATTTTATTTTTTTTTGGTCTTTTGCGGTCATATAGCGCTCGTGCTGCGGTCCATTGCATTTTGCGGTCATATAGCGCTCGTGCTGCGGTCCATTGCAATATCTGCTGATGTACCGTCAACAAAAACATACACACAGACCTACCGCTGTCATTTGAACGTGTCAACCATAACGCTATACTACCGTCCACCGGTGTAATTATATGGCTCCAACGCTGCTACGGGTCGTGCGTTTTGAGGACATGATCGACCAATGTACCGTTCTGTATGCGCGTGTAGGCGACACGAATCCGTCGGCTCATTCTGCTGTTAACGGCAGGATGATAGCCTTACATGGGAATTCAACATGCTCGCATGCCGATTAGCTGCATCACCACGCTACTTCGCACGTTTTCATGATGCAGTCCGCCCTGTCTTTGTTTGATTTTTTCTTTTCTTTTCGTTTCGTGCACGCATAAAAATGGTATCGTTACGCTGCTCGTTTTGCTTTCATGCTGACGGCAACAGACAGCCAACGTAACATTAATGGGCGTCGCTGATGCGCACCTCGTGTGATCCGCCTCATACGAACAACTGCCATGTCAGAAATATCAACACGCGCCGCTTTTAATGCTCCTTTCATGCAACTGGAAAAAAAATGTTTTGTTACGATGCATTTTATTTTTACGGTGTGAGCGCCCGTATCACTTTGAGCGATTCCGCTATAATATGTCGGAATTATGCTCCCATCGAAAATCCTCTCTGGATAACTGTTCATCTTGGGCAAACTCTGTGGGAAGTTTAGATTCAACCTGCCAATAACCTCGGTTCTATGCTTAATACCCAACGCGTGTTGGAGCTATGCCCGAAGAGCTTCTGTATTTCGCTGCTATTTAAGTGCATTTTCCCCCAGCGTTGATGACATCACGAGGCTGTTTGCTGCCCAAACTTGTCTGACTACTGCTGATTACATGCACTTTCCCAGCGTTAATGACATATCGAGGCCCTATCCTGCCCACATTTATTGAACTACTGCCGTTACTATATGCTGCCCAAATATGCCGTACCACTGCTGTTCAAGTGCATTTTCCCCCAGCGTTAATGACACAACGAGGGTCTATGCTACCCAAACTTGTCTGACTACTACTGCTGATTACATGCATCTTCCCAGCGTTAATGACATAACGAGGTTCTATGCTGCCCAAATTTGTTGTACGGCCTTATGTAGTGTCGGACCGACCCAAATCGTATTCGGATCATGCGTGAGCAAAATTCTGTTGAATACACTACTAGTGGCATCGCGTGTGCTACCTTCCCCGCCTTTCCAAGAGAATAATGCTTACCTTCCACGGAACCCTCCGCGGAATAACAGTTATTTAACAACAGTGAACGCCAGAAGTACCCCGTCCTATGAGGGCCCGATACTGTTTCGGAAGACCTCCTAACATCATTTACGTACTCGACGGGTACTAGAGGTAAAAGCATACTTTCCGTGTCGTAATGTCTGATTTGTTTTGTTTTTGACTGGATACTCGGTGGTTGTCACCATCTCCCGAGCACCCAAGCTCCCCCCCCCGGGTATATCTGCAATCTTCCATCACCTTCCGGCCCCTTTGATGACGTTCGAACACTACTTGTACTGCATCCTACCTTTCTACTCCGGTGCGTGCGTTACCTCCACATACCAACCCAATCCCGGACCAACATGGATCCCTGCAACCCTCGCGATGAGCAGTATGCTTCGCGTTCTTCGCTTGCTGTAGCCATGGGTGGTACATTTACGGTGAAAGACGTTGACATTCTTTTCGAGCAAATCGACCTAATGCTAGAATCGCACTTTGAGGCTGGGGCCGTGACGGCACTTCCACCGCCGCCACCGTCCCCGACCCCTTCAGTCAAACCGGATCTCTCGGCGGTTGGTGCGGCCACTTTACACGCCGAGTCCAGGAGGGCGGATCCCTCTACAAGAGACGTCCACACTGGCGCGACTGCGAATTTTAGTGCCTGCGGGCAAGAGTTATTTTACAGCAGGGGATCCCAACAATGTGGCAAGTGCCGCGACGGCTACCAGAGGGTATGCCGCAGCAACGGCAGCAATGAGGCTAGTGCCGCGATGACTACCGCATAGTATGCCACCGCGACAACAGCCCTTCCTAAGCCCTGCCCCACTAGCTCGTGTACAGTGCTGCGATGGCTACCGCATAGTATGCCACCGCGATTACAGCCCTTCCTACGCCCACCCCACACCGACTCCTATACTCTAGCTCGACCACTCCCTATCCCTACAACCGCTACACCCCCTCATCTGAGCCACGACCACCACGTCCCATACCGACGCGTCCCTGCTCCTAACCCGGTGTACACTCCACCCCCGGCTTCCACCCCCCTCCCCCATGCGGCCTGCGCCTGTTACCACAACGGTTCAGACGCTCCCGCCCATTACACCTCCGTTTTTGCCATAACACTATGGTTCAGACGCTCCTTCCTGCGACTACTGCGCGCATCTTCCTGCGCCCAACCGCCCCTGCTTTGGAGCTTGTTGTTCTTACCTTGCTCGCCTTCGCACACAATTGCATACAGCGCGCCCGCGGTCTCGACCGGGCGGCACCCAAAGAATCCCCGTCTGTTCTATTATACTTCTTGGGTTTATTGCTACGACAGTCCTACCCAACAACGACTTCCGTCGCAGATGTCGGCATCCAAAGACACTCCGTCTGCGGTAACCTATCTGTTCGGTTTATTTCCTTGAAATTCCGACCCACTTTCGCCGCAGATGCAGTTACCCAAACGGCCACAGAGAGCCGCCCATCAATTTCATGGCCGCAATCATTGCCCTTCCACGCCCCTACTGGCCCCAACGCCCACCACTCGTGAACACCACCACGACTAACCACAACAACGCCGCACGCACCCACCGCATCACCTACCGCCCGAGCCAAGCTTGCCGTTCTTCTCCGATTACCACCTACATCTGCGAGAGTGACCGCAGTGTCAGCGACAGCGAAGTCGTACAGTCGTGCAGACGCCATCGCCCCTGGCGCCTGCGTCTCCTGTAGCATCGCGACCGCCTTACCATTGCGATCAGGGACACAACCTGCGACGAGCGCCATGCTCGACCACCTGGCCATCGAGTACCCCCGCTGGCTTTCGGACGTTTTCCTGGAGTTTGCGCGTGTCCGCGACATTGTCCCACTGTAGCAACACCGCTACGCCTCTGGTGCGCTCAACTTAGAGTTGGACATACTTCTAGATAATGTTTTTCCTTTCGGTACTTGCGGGAACCCGTGAGTTTCTTTCGTGGGGGACATTACCAGCAACGTGCATACCGCACACCCGCCGCCATCACTTGGCATAACCCGCGACAACCAGTGCCCCTCGTTATAACTGCCGTGGCAAGTACTTTCGGGTCGACTGCGCCATCATCACCTTCCTTCCTCGGATAATAGCTGCGACGACGACCACAGCATGACAGCGACAGCGTGGCCGGCCGACAACGATTTCCGTACCGCAACCTTGAACGCTGCACGCTTATATACCGATGCAGAACCACCAGCGACAAGGCATTTGTCTCGGGACGAGGACTAGCTTCCCCGCCCCGCCCCCCAAACAACTCCATCCCCCCTGCCCAGCCCCATATGAACCGCTTGTTCAAAACTGATCACCTTGTTTTAGCGCCAGCCCTATATGAATCGCTTGCTCAGGATTGATCCCCTTGTTCTATCGATTTCCTTGAGGTTTGGGTGGGAGGAGGCCAAGACGTCGAGCCCAACCAGGATGTTCCACTCGACGTTGTCCACCGATGTGCAACGCTACTTGCCTAGGACTACGGCTTCCAGCGGTTCCGGATTACAGCACTACTGCTTCACATTCCGGGCCATTGCACCCTGAGCCCGCCTCAACTACAAATTGGCGGATCCACACGCGCTCGTCCCAGGACGTCGCGCTTCATCAGTGACAGCATTGAACCCGTGAGCGACGATAACCGCCGCTGCACTGGTGCTGACACCACAGCTGCCCCTGGGCCCGAGGGACATCCCCGTCATGAAGACGGAAGACTCGCGATCATAGTTGACCAGGATATGCCCTGAGCCCCCTGCCCCGCCATCCTCGCAAGCCTCGTGCATTGCGTGGGCACGGACCACAGGTGTAGCATTTCCTAGCGAGTTCACTCCTGCTCATCGAACGTTTGAACGTTTGAAGACAGGGCATCGAGGGTATCTTCGCCCCACGCCACGAGCGCTACCCACGAAGATCCACCCAGAGTCTCGGTGATATAATACCGAGACTCTCTTTGCGAACACGTGGTTTAGGCCGGCTCTGTTCTTGAGATCAGCCGGCTTCTCCCTCGCCGACGCCACGCGACAGTCGAAGAGACAGCCGCAACTGACCACTGCTTGGCAGCACACCGCAGTCAGCCTAGGTCGAACTACCCTGTTTCGGACGTTCTACCTTTCATCAGTGCCACCCTTCGGACTTCTCTCCTACGGTGTTGTTTAACCACCGTGTTGAGCAGTTTCCAACACCGCGCAAGGCCGACATTTTGAGCAACAACGTGACCCAGCAGCTCATCAGGCTTCGACCAAATATCGGAACCACCCCTACGACCAAACCTGGGACATCGGTTCCGAGACCGATAAACGCCGGAGCTCCTCCTTTATGACGAACCTGGGAAAGTGGTTACGAGGCCGACGAACGCCGGAACTTCCTCCCGTACCACCACCACTCTGCGACCCCCCGACAGCTGCCAACGCCCTCCCAGTTCGCGTCTCTAGTTTCGGCAATGGTGCACACGAGACTGATAAATCCTTCCATAGGCAGAAGCACCAATCGCCTTATTAGTTTGGCAGCCCCCCTTGCTCCGTTCCAACCCGCCGCGTTTCACACGAGCCACTCCCTTTCGGTCTCGGCGTTTTCCACCGAACCCACCAAATACCGACCTCCTTCCGCCCCCCCTTTCCAACGCGACTGGTTTTCACAGAGCAATCCTGCCCCGGCCCCCTTCATTACCGCCGAGGCGCACCTGCCGATTCTTCCTTGCCCCTTTCCACCGCGACGTGTTACCAAAGAGCCGCCTTGCTCCGGTCTCCACCGCTTCCGCCGAAACCACGGACCACTACCTGCCCACTTCTGACCAGACGCATTCCCACAGGGCCACCGTGCTCGAGTCCCCGTCTTTTCCGCCGAGGACACCGCCTAGTGAACATTCCCCCGACGGACTCGAAGATAGCAGCCAAGCCCCCCATCACGATTTGGTTGGGTCGGCTTCCCCGACAACGTCACCGATCTATCCACGACACCGCCCCCTCCACTTCCGGGCCTCAAGGATACATCCCCCCCGCGGGCCACCTACGCATTGCCGACAACTCCGGGATAACAACTGCTCCCTTTGCGAACACCGCCCCTTTCACCGCCTTTCTGGCTACGCCAAAAAAACCCCGGAGTCATCGGGCGCTCCCATCACCATCTCTTCCGGCGATGCCGACCATTGGGGAATAGCAACCGCTCCCTCGACGCCGCCGCCCATTCGGAGATAGCAGCTGCTCTCCTCGCCAGGGTCTGGTTTAGTCTTCTTTCGACAGACGTTCGAGTCACTACCGCCCTTTTTCTACCCTGACCCAAACCACCGCACCTTTACCAGGCCACCAACGAGACCTTTCTCTTGTCCGCCTCGGTTCGCCACCACGGCGTACCGTTTTCCAGCGTTATTTTTTTTTCTCCTGTGATACGTACTTATACGCCGACCGAATTTTCCGTTGCCAGTGACCACCAAACAGGTTCCTCTCCAACCCAACGGTTCCGAATCCCCATCCGTTCCCGAAGGCACGTCTGTGACGCCACTACCTCCAACCCACCACCCCAACATCCCTGTAGGTTTAGCATATGAACCTGTGTTTTTTTTCCTTTCCGGGTATGACCTCTTCGAGCCGGGTATCGTCTTGGGTGGGCTTGTTCCCCCCCTCCGTCCCAACCCACTATCACCATCCCGCCGCTCCCATCTTCTGAGTTGGGGTTTCTTGTTTTTTCAGGGTATGAGCTTTTCAAACCGATATCGGTTTGGGTGGGCTCGTTCCTACTTCTTTCCGCCCCACCCTTACCATTCCACTTCTCCCTTTTTCCGAGTCTAAGTTATTTTTTTTCAGGTTCTCAAACCTTCCGAGCTTGGTACGGGACCTTTTTAGCCAAGAATCGGAACCTTCCACCGCCTCTTCGCCGGCGACGTAGAAAACGCGTGTATTCCATACCGGGTATCGGTTTGGGTGGGCTAGTTCTCCCTCCCTTCCAACCCGCCAACACCACCCGCTCCCCTTCACCGACGACGCGCATATCGCGCACCTTCCATGCTGGGCATCAACTTGGGTGGGCTCGAACTCCCCTCCCCCCTGCCCCATACGCCACCATCTTTTACCGACGACAACTTCGGCCACTTTCGCCGTTACAAACGATAAGAGAACGCCACCGACCCTTTCTCCGCCCCACAACCTTCGTCAGCTCTATTTCGGCCCATGACATCGCCTCCGGTTCGTTAGCCAGCTCCAGGAAAGGCACCGTGGACACTGGCGCTCCTCCTGGACGACTTTCAGGCCGACCATCGTTCTCCCCCGCCCATCGTTCTCCCCATCGCCCACCATTGGCGCATCCGTTTTCGCCCTTCCTCATCCTTCGTCGAACAATTGTTTTCCCCAGAGCCACCATCGCTCCACCGCCGCCGCTGGAAACCCTAGGACCGCCGCTACGGTTTTTCCCGCCAGTACCTGTGGCCACACTTCCAAGATCATCGACCTTCCCCCACTACCGTGCGACTACTCCACGACCAGGGCTTCGTCCGTCCCTGAGCTTCGCGACCAAAGCTCTACCTTCATCCGAGTTTCTCCCACTTCCGTGCGACTGCTCCGCGACCAGAGCTTCGTCATCAACTGAGCTTCTCGACCACAGCTCCACCTTCACCAGAGCTTCACCTTCATCTGAGTTTCGCCGCGATCTTCCAGAACCACTGCCTTCGATTTTCTATACGGACCTCCACAGCCGCCTCGCCTGCAAGGCGCCCCTTTTCCTGGCCACTACCACCGACTGCGGCGTCATCGCCCCCGTCAGCGCTGACCAGCTGGGACATATTTCACCGACCTCTGCAGCCACTGTGCCGATAAAACTGCCCTTTCAAGCCGCTACCGACCGGACCCGGGGTTACCGCCATCGTCGACTACTGTGGGCTTTCTACACCGACTACTCTAGCCACCGCGCCGCCATCTACGCCGCGGGAAACGTTGGTTCACCGCCACGAACACCGCAGACATCTTCACCGGCCCACGTTTATGGACTACTACAGCCTCTTCTTCTGCCGCCAACAGCGCTCCTATCGCATCGTCCGCGCGCACCCAACCCTTACGGTTTCGCGCTCGCAGCGCCGCAACACAGCCATTCAAGACCGCCCATCGCGTTTTACTGGACCATCGGCCGTCACCAGCGCTCCTACCGCATCGTCCGCGAACACCACGACGTGACCGTCTCGCATTTGGAGCGCTGCAGCACACTCTTTTACGACCATCGGCCGCGTTTCATCGGAATTTTCTTCAAGCCCCTACGCCATCCGGTTTCAAGATCAACCTACGGCGTGCGTACTACACACCTTCGCGGAACATCAACTACGGATCCGCGTGTCTGCAATGCCACGAGACGGGGAGATTTGCTGGCACGGTATTTCCGCGTTCAGTCGCACATACCCTTTTTGTCCTGCTGCCCCCCCTTGACTCGTTTTATTTAGCCTTGAGTGCGTATCGAGTTTTTAGTTTTTGAGTTTGTTGTTCAGCCAGTTTCACTGCGTTTTTCCTTTGCCTTGACTTTTCGGCTTGTCCCGTTTTTGACCAGCACGAATATATGCTTGTTTGTGTTGGTATGCTATTTCAGCTTTCCGACGGTTTAGCTGGTCCCGTTAACGCAACTACGCCGCAAACCTGCCGAGTTTCCTTTTGCATTGCGCACGTTTGGCTTGCCTTGTTTTACAGTCCGCAAAACCGCTGTGGTGTACCTCCCCTTGGCCTTTTCTCCATGCTTTCTGCACTCCGTCCCTACCAGGTGTTTATTGGGAGCGTTGTGTTTGGTTTCTTCCCGATATTTCGCGCTGCACAAGTACCCCCTTCTCGTTTGGGCATGTATGTGTTTTCGCGTATGGTTTTCTTTTAGTTTTGCGCACCTTAGCTTCCGATAGTACTGTTTCTATTAGTTTAACGTCATCAAGTTCTTGCTAGCATGTCTGGGTCCAACGTTTGTTCACGACCCCCCTCTAGGCTTACTTATAGTATCAGCCTGCGAAACCGTAGTAGGTTCGCCTGATCCCTTCTTAGCCTGAATTTCGCATGCACCATGCGCGTTCACCCCGCTAGTATTTGTGAGTTTTGCGTGCGTTGATGACCCCCCCTTGCCCGGCTTATTGTGTCAGCCCGCGAAACCGCTCTGACTATTTCTCGGCCGTGATATAGCCTGCCCCATGTGCTTGCTGGTTGGGACCATTTCTGGGTCCTACGTTGTTTCACGGCCCCCTTTTCGCTTTTCTTACAGTGTAAGCTGGCGAATTCGTGTTGGTTTTTCATTTTTCTTTGTTGGCCTTTCTCCGCCCCTGCACCATGTGCTGATGGGAACGTATACCCTCCCGTGTTAGCAGTAAGTGCATGCTCGGAACGCATTCTCTTTCCGTTTTCGCGTTCATGCCACGCGAGTATTATTTGTTTCTCTTCGCCATTTCTGGGCGTACTTGTTCCTTAAAGGTTATAGATGTACGCAGCTTTCGACCGTAGAAGCCTTTACCGCTTGTTTTCCGGGCCTACTTACTCGTAAACGCGTAGCGCGTGCGTATTAGCTCTCTGACGTACTAGTTCAATAGTGTTTTCCCATCGGTAGAGTCAGTACTATCGCCTCGTGACTCTCCACTGTAGCCCCTCCGAGTCTGACAATCCTTGCAGACCCTTAGTCGTACTTTCTAACATAGCGGCATGCCTTCTGTCTTCTTTGCCGCCTTCAAGATAGCATTTGCTCATTTTTCGGTGACCCTTACGGTGATCCGCTGTGGACTTGAACTTGTCCTTTCGGTTGTGTCACTTTCCTACAGGACGACGAGTGTCCCTCTTTGTGTTTTAGTTTTCGCTTTCCACCGCCGGTGTATCCTGCCTACGATTCGTGTATACCGATGAACCACGGTGTTTTCGTACCACGCTATGGCTTCCATCGTCTCATTTTCCGCTCGCTCTATGCGCTTGATGGCACCATAGATGCTTCCGGTGTTGTTTTTGTTCTTGTCTTCGCAAGACACCAGTTGTTTCTTTTGTTGGCCCCTTTTTTGCTTCTTGGCGTACTTGTTTTCCACGAAGACCTTCGTTTTGCATTAGCCCCAGCTAGTGATGCGTTCAAGCTACTAATATTCCTAGCGTGACGAGGCCGCGCGTTGTCGACCATTGGCTTTCCGTTGCGAGCCCCCGTAAGTCCCACGCTTTCGACCCTGTGCTGGCTTCCCAGCCCACTCGTCGTTTCTGCTTGACCCCCTTTATTCTTGGTCGAT
>JAYJMJ010285667.1:0-28275 GCA_036873875.1 Laminaria ephemera
ATTCAAACTGCGTTTAGACAAAACCGAATACCACCTCATTAAAGACGTTACCCTGCCAACTGAGGATGGCACCACACAAATAGATCACATCTTAGTTTCACCCTATGGGTTGTTTGTTATAGAGACTAAAAACATGAAAGGCTGG
The DNA here is from genome assembly GCA_036873875.1 of Laminaria ephemera. Classification (NCBI taxonomy): domain Eukaryota; class Phaeophyceae; order Laminariales; family Laminariaceae; genus Laminaria; species Laminaria ephemera. Next base: position 146 of record JAYJMJ010285667.1, read on the forward strand.
ATATTCGGATCTGAAAATCAAAAGCAATGGACCCAACAAATCTTTAAGTCAAAAAATAAATTCCAGAACCCTCTTCATCAAAACTACAAACACGTAAAAACGCTAGAGAGCTGCCTAAATATCCCATTGGAGAATATCCATTCCTTGATTGTATTTATTGGATCTAGCACCTTCAAAAAAGACATGCCAGAAAACGTGACTTATGCCGGTGGGTGTATTAGATATATCAAAACGAAAAAAGAACGACTATTTGAGCCGCACGAGGTTGAGAGTTTAATCACCGCAATCGAGGGTGGGCGGTTGGCTCCAGGTTATAAAACTAACCGTGCTCATGTCGCGCATGTTACGGAGTTGCAAAATAACAAGAATCTTGGCAAGGTCTGTTCACGGTGCGGTTCGTCAATGTTAGAGAGGCAAGGAAAAAGGGGGAGTAATGCTGGTAATAAATTCTGGGGGTATTCGGCATTTCCGAGATGTAGAAATACCGAAGAATTCACCTAACAAAACCTTCCAGCTGACAGTGTACCCGGTGTCGTTTTCGCGGTCTCGCTGTCGCTCAACTGTACCGCAAAAACGCCACCGCATACACTGCGACTGAAGATGGCGATAGGCATATGAAAAAACACTCACACGAATGGTTGCGCCGACGGAAAGAGAATCGACTTAGACGGGAAAAATTCGTTCGAAGTTTAACAACAGAAGATAAGATTGATCTCGCTGACTCTTGGGTAAACGGTCTTGGTACAGATTCTGAAGCGCACCAAAGTTGTGATCAAGAAGTAGGAATGTGCATTTCTGATTCTATTGTTGGATTTGAAATGATCGAACTGATTTGGAAGCGTCTAACGGAAGATGATGACCGCAGTTACTTGGGGGTGATTGTTGAAGATTGGCTTGCTATACATGGAACTCAAGTCATCGTACAGCTAGAGCAGCTCACAGTGATGGATCCTGAGTTTGTAAATGTTCTTCAGTTTGTTTATCCAAATACTATGCCCAAATCAGTTTATAATAAGGTAAAAGAATTAGCAGGTAGCTCAAGTGCCTAGCAAGCAGCTGCGGACCAACACTTCACGCGGTGTCCAATTGCATGAAGTGCGGCTGAGCTGGGCGTTTATGCGTAAAATAGATCGTAACTAGAGAGATAAAAATGTCATACGGAAAGAAGTCACTATTTATCACACGGTTTTTATGTCTGGCTGGTCTTCCTTCCATCTGGTGTATTGCCATAATCAATATCGCATTTCAATATATAAACACTAAAAACACTATTGCTCTGGCTGATAGTATTGGCACAAACTTAAAATTCAATCTGAATTCTATGTTGGGTGATGATCTGAATATCGACTCCCAAAAAATTGCGCCTGAAAATTTCACGGATTTAGCAAATCAAATGTTTATTGTAAATTCAGGTACGGTAGTGGCTTTAGCATTACTTTCAACTGCTCTTTTGGCAATTGCTATTTCTATTATAGATATGCGAAATATGGAATCACTGAAGTTGCAAGACCAGCACCCAAGTAATAAGCCGATATACAAAAATCATTTATAGCTGTTAAGTGCGCCAAAAACCAATAAGTAAATGCGGCGTTATGACCGGTCTGCACTGATGAAAAATAGTAGATTCAGAGAAAATGAAGTTGAGAATTGGTTGGTGATGGAGCCAACTACTGAAGATCCTGTGTTGGTTGTATGCCGTGAATGTGGTAATAAGGCATTAATATTCCCTGTTGATAGTTCTGGCGTAAAATTGGTATGTACTGGATGTGGTCATACCAAAAATAGGGGGTCGGAGGAGTATGCTGCTTTATCTGGAAGGCGCACATGTCAAGGTACTGATAAATACTTCGGACTTAAGTTATGGTTTCAGGCAACGGTAAAAGGAAATCTCCTTTGGGCCTGCAACATCGGGCATTTGAATCTCATTGAGTCTTATGTTTCTTCGCACCTGAGGGAGAGAACGAAAAACGAGGAGAGTGGCTGGAGTAACGCAGCTCTGACTAGTAGGTTGCCACTATGGATAAAGTCTGGGAAAAATAGGGATGCTGTTCTCAAAACAATCGATCTGATACGGAAAAAGTCATAACAAAACCGTGTAGGCCGATAATTTACGCGGTATTTTTGTTGTGGTCTCGCTGTCGCTCAACCGTACCACAACAAAAACACCGCATAAATTGCGATTAACGGTGGAGTTATGCGAGAGAATATGGAATATATTGCTTACAATTATTTCGAAACTCCTAATCGAGAATCCATAATATCAATAGCTGAAGCGTTTTTTAATTCGCACTTCATGGCGTCACATGCGAGTAATAATGATCCACCAAGGAAATTCAGCGGAGGTAAGAAAGACCTCATTGAAATAATCATTAGCGGAAATGATCTTACTAATTACACGTTTCTAAAAAGTCGTACTACAAAACTGGAGGCTACAATCGAGATACACAATGATCCACTTTGGGAGCACTCCACTATTTCAGTTAGTGGGCCGAGTCGAGAGTCTGTAGAGAAATATTGCCTTCATCTCAACCAGTTCGTGAATTCGTTTCTTTGCATTTCTGGCGAGCTGTCCTCTGGTTATAAGCACGGCTGGTCATTTTTGTTTCAGGGTGAGGAATGTCCGGCTTCACTATTGGAGCAGGTTGAAAATGCATAACAAAAAGCTGTACCCGAAAATTAACAAGCTACCCAAATTGCCATTCTCGCAAGCTCGTATTTTACGGCAATTCGTGCATCTTATAAATTGCGGGTAAGCTTGGCGTTAAACCCATAAAATATGAGCGACGTTAAACTTACAATAAGTACTGCATTATTTGAACTTGGTCTCCCAGTAGTTCTGGTGTGGCTATGTTTTAGATATGAGAGCAGCCGTAGGTTACTGGTACCAATAATTGGAGCAATTACTCCTCTCTTGTTATTCTTAGTTGTGGGGTCTGTAGCTGAGTTCCTATCGTCTGAAGCGCAATCTAGTATGTGTGGGCGGTATTTATGATGAGTTTATTTGTATATCTTTTGCTGGCGCTAGTCGGGCTAGTTCTTGGGGTTGTATTGACTCCATCTGTTGGGTTGCGTAAGCGCTTTGGTTGTGCATTTTTTATAGGGCCTGTATGTGCATTGGGTTTCCTATTCTTAGAGAGTAATATGGTTTAACAAAGCAATGAACCCGAGGTTTTCGTCAATGCACATATGTGTAAGTACTCGTTCCTCCTATTTTGTCACACATATGTTTATTGCCAAAAACTAAGTTATTGCGGCTTTAGTTGCGACGTGAAGTTGCATAAATATATGTCGGTGAAAGTCCAACCTGGGGTTCTGCCCCCAGTATCCTACCAGAGCATGCGACATTGGATGTGGTATGAAGCCTCTGGGACAAAGTACCCTGTTAAGAAGAACCGTGAGGGGATTCGTAACTGCAAGCATCATGTGGTCAGGGGCGAGGATGGATTGATATGGTAAACGTAAGTGAACCTTTGTTGACGTTCCGTTAGCGCAAGATCTGCCAAAGGTGCTGTTACGCAGTGACCGAAATGGTAGGGGCTCTCGGTGCCACTTGGATAACGTGGGTAGCACGCAGATAACGTAGTCTCGGGATACAGAAGGTGCCAGCGTCGTTCGAAATGGTATTTATGCAGAACACGGCAAAGTCGTAGAGCCTTCAGGGAGGAAGGAGGTAACCTGTAAGGGAGTCGGGGACTCTGCGTTGTATGGGATGTGTGACGAAGCGAATCGTCATCTGTAACGGATGGCATACGGGTTCAAGATTTGCCCGAACACGAAAGTGAGCAGACGTCCCGCTGGTGCTTCATTGCGAAATGGTTTGTGTAATTGGATAAACAAAGGAAAGCAAATGACGGCTCTTGTAGCTGGTGCGTCTTTGGCTGTATGTCATTAGTGGTGTATGGTAATTCAAATGCAAATTGGTATCGCAAAGTCTACTTCAGCATTGGTACAATTGAATTGAGACTCCAGACCGCGCAATCGTCGTAGGAAGTTTTGATGTGTTTCAGTTTGATAAATTTAGTAGGCGGGTCGTGTGGTAGCGGCTTTTGAAGGGTTTGAGCTGTATGATGGGAAACTATCATGCACAGTTCTTAGGGGGCAAGGGGCCGCAAGGCCCTGAGCTACCCGGTACGAGTAGGAGAGTTCAATGATTCTTGATAGTGCAACTGTAGAAGCGAGTAAAAATAGATTTATAAGTCGAATCATAGAAAGTCAAACTGTCTTGCATCTTTCGTTTGAAGGTGATGTGGCAAACTCAATGTCAAATGAAAAGGAAGAGCAAGCAATACTGATGTTCTGGTCTGACCAGGCTTATGTTCGGCGTGTACAAGAAAACGGATTTGAGGAGTATGAAATAACTGAGATTTCGTTGTTTGATTTTTTATATCGTTGGCTCCCAGGTATGAGCGCAGATAATGTATTGGCAGGAGTTAACTGGAATCAACATTTAGTGGGAAGAGAATGTGATTCTTTCGAGCTACGGACGGAGATTGAATCGAAAATGAATGACTCAATCCTTGCGGAATATGAAGAGCAATATAAAAGTCTTGCTGAAAACGTATAACAAAAAGTTGCACCCGATAGAGTAGGCGCTGCAAAAATTGCTATGTCGCTGCGCTCCATTTTATAGAAATTTCACAGCGCATACACTGCGAGTGAACTGGCGTTCAAGGGTAAGAGTTTGGAATCTATCGTTATCATATTAATGTAATGGCTATCGGAAGAAATGATCCGTGCAATTGCGGCAGCGGAAAGAAATACAAAAAGTGCTGCATTGATAAAAAGACTCGCACTAACTCTATCAGTGCGAACTTCGAAATGCCAACTGCTTCAAATAAAATGCTCTACTCCCCACGGTGCGGGAGAGTGGAATTTTATGACAATGAAAAGAAACTTACACCAGAAAAAGCCATTTCGGAAATTTCATACCAAAGAAGCAAAGGCCCAAAGATCCTTTCGAGAGTCGTCGCTGATCCCGAAGATCTGATTGTTCATCCAAATCTGAATCTTCTACGTTTCAATCACATCATCGCGATTGACACAAACACAAAGGAAACTGAGAAGGGTACTGCTTGCGTGATGGCTGCGGTTCAGGCCTATCCCTATGTAACTGATAAGCGGTTGGAGGTTGCGGTTTATCATAAGTCCGCATTTGAGTTTTGGAATCCATCTGCGCCTCCTGAAAAAATCGGATGGAAAATGCTATTTGAATCTATAACTTCACTTACGGAGTATGCAAATGAGGAGAAGTTTGGGGTCATTGTTGATTCAGAGCTAGGGTTGCTCCAACAGTACAACGATAGAGAGGTGGAGATATTGCCGGGTTATTATTTGCCGGATAGGATTGCACTGATGTATGGCAGTTCTGACAAAAAGAATGACTCTATATTGAATGACATGATTCATTTAGCAGATAAAATATCCAATTCAATTCACAAAAGAATGGTGAACATGAAATACAGTAAATCTGGTTCTGGGCAACAACAGTATTACGCTGATGGTCGTCAATGGGACTATCAACAGCCTGAAACATTATAGTGCTGAAGCTAATACTGTACAATAAAACTATGCGCGCCGATAGTTTACGCAGTGTTAATAATGCCGCTACGCTACGCTATACGGCACTATGTCCACCGTATAAACTACGGGAGATGGTGACGTTATGCGAGAAAAGTAACGTATGGAACTTGTAACCCTAGAAATAGAAACAGCCTTGAAGGAACTCTCAATTCCGTTAGACAACTTTAGGATGATTGGAGACCCAGAAGGAAAGAAAATATTCGAAGAGTTGTTGAATGTGTTTGTCACGGGTGGGGACCGCAGATGGTGGTGGGAGGCTTTTTCTCAACCTGATCATTCAATTGAATTTCCTGATGGCCAAGGATATAAAGTAATATCAGATTTTCTACCTGAGAAAACAAATGAAGTGTGGTTTGTCGCAGAGGAAGATCAATTGCCGTACTATCCGGTTTATATAGCATCGCCGAATGTCATTCAATCCGTACTCGCTGAGTGCTATGGGTTTGAATACTATATTGCGTCAATGAACAAAGATTGGCTCTTGTGTGAAAATCATCACAATAGAATCATAGGGGTTGGTAGTGCGGTTATCGAAAGAATGAAGTCATGGAGCGCATAACACGGCCGTGTAGTCCGACAATTTACGCGGTGCTTTTGTTGTGGTCTCGCTGTCGCTCCACTTTACCACAACAAGAATACCGCATAAATTGCGGTTAACTTTGGCGTTATAAGCTAAATTGATGAACGATACAGTTGCCAAATTTAAAGTAAATCTAGACTCTGCGCAAAAGAAAGTATCTGTGGCAATAGAAAAAGCTCAGAAGTCTTTTGGTGAGAATGAACGTGCAGAATATTTTGATGCGCGTCAAGAGCTTCTTGTAGCTGAGCGTGATTTGGCTGGCGCACTAAATCAAGAATTCGCCGAACCTCTGGATTTTCCAGTGCAGTGGGATACTGGTGCGCCATTACCGTTTTTGTTACAAAACGAGCATAAGTCGTTTCTTACGTTCTATGTAAGGGAGATAGACCCAAGCTGGGACGGGTCATATGTAAATGTTGTTGACCCAGGATCTGAGAATAGCGTCAATCTTGCTTTGGTTGCCTTCAAGTGTTGCACTTCAACCAAATTCGGATCACCAAATGATGAGGTGCTAGATGGACACCCATTAGAGGGCAAGGGTTTGGATAGTTATACCGCGCAGGTTGTTCGAAACTCTAAGTGGATTAAGGAGCTACAACAAATTAATAGTGCGCATAGTTGCTACAATCCAGAATCGTGGTCCAGTTTAAATCACTATATCTTCTGGTTTCACGATTCAACATTTGAATGTGTCGCAGAATCATACGAGGTTGAAGTTCACAACACTAATATGCAGAAATTATTAACCAAGATAAGCAGTGAGCTACTTAAGTAATTCGCTTATAACAAAGCAAAGCAGTCCTACAGTGAACCCGGTGTCGATGTTGCGGTTTCGCTGTCGCTCAACTATACCGCAAAACCGCCGCCGCATACACTGCGGCTGTTTGCGACGTTAAGTTCAATAGGAGTACCGTTTGGGCCCATTATTCCAATTAGCCTTTTTTGTTATCTCATATTCAATACTTGCAATAGTCGTCGGGCTAATTCTATATGTTCTCATTCGTATTGCCGCCTATATCTGGAATGGAAATATAAAAGCAGCGAAGCAGGGTTTTTGGCTACCATTAAAACTGACTCCCTACTTTTTATTGGCATTGATAGTTACAGTTATTGTTTGCGAAACTGTCCGTAATGTCACTCCACCAATAACTGATTATTGGTCATTTCAGCTCACAGGTAGTACAAGCATGGGCGCTATTGACACGCTTGATAAGTGGGCCATCTGGCCCAGCCCAGTTGGAGGGGAAGGGATTGTGAGTAACGTGAGCCTATTTGATTTTGATGAGAATTCGGTATATGGAATAACAAAAAATAATGTCTTTTTTATATACCGGATGGCGCCTGATAAAAAGTTAACTAATTTATCCGAAAAAGAATTCGATATACAATTAGCTAAAAATGGATGGTCTCGGGAAAACTTAAAGACCCCCACTGACTATTATTATGAAAATAGATATTTGGGTGATTTAATTACTTTTATTGTTATTCTTATCTATCCTTTGTTTCGTTTATATGGGCTTGTCCAGTTATTTCTTGACAGGGGAGTTAGCGAAAAAAATGACACTATTGAGCAAAGCACTTAACAAAAGCTTGCGGTCGGACTGTGTACCCGGTGTCGAAATTGCCATGCCGCTACGCGTCTTTATATGGCAATTACGCCACCGCATACGCCACCGCATACACCGCCACTGAAGCTGGCCTTATGCGTAAAAAACGAGATATATTTCATGGAATTAATTGCTGTACTAGTTTTGTTGTATATGAGTTCACTTCTTTACAAGAAATCTACAGGGTCGGATCCGGTAACCAAATTTCTAAGTGGGTTCAAGTCTACGCAGATTAATGCTATAAAAATACTCTTTCGGTTTGCTTTAGTTGTTGTTTTTGTCGTAGGTATGTCTTTGTTCTATGAAAATACAATTCAATTTATATTTCTAAAAATAGTAATGTTGCCTGTATTCTTTTTTGCCTACTTTGGTATAGAGCAGATTAAAATTGCTTGTCCATCTGCTCTTTGGGTACAGAGAATATTGCCTTCGTTTTTACGTTCTGTTGTTTTTACTGGTTTTCTAATTTTTGTTGGGTGGCGGGAACCAATCGCTGAGAATTCAATTTTTATAGCATGGCCTATTGGTGTTGCGCTAATGACTACACTTCTCTTTAAGGAATCCGTGAAGCGTGAAAACGATAACGTGGCAACTTAGGGAGATTGTGCGCATAACAATCAATTGCACCTAAGATTTTACGCGCTATTTGTATTGCGGTGTTGCTGTCGCTCCACTTTACCACAATGCAAATAGCGCATAATATCCAGGTGAACTGGACGTTAACTCCAAATATGGATAAAACTGAGGAATTTATTGAAGGCCGGATCAGGTGGAAGGGTGGGCAACATAAAGTGCTTTATCTCAATACTTGCTACTGGGAACTTCATCTTCGTTTTCTAGCTTTTACCGAGAATTATGACTGAGCGTTATCTGCAGTTAAGTGTATTGGCCTTAATAATAAGCCTGCAGGGCTGTGGCGCTGGAAGTAGTGCGGTGAAGCGTGACGAATACTGGTCGCATTCGGTCTCTGAATATTTCCAAGAGCAACGCACTATAAATGATCTTCACTCGTGGCTTAGAGCTAAAAATATTTATTACACCTTCGACGAATCAGATATTGTGAACGGAAAGTGGAGCCAAGGACTTGAAAAGATCAATGTAAATTCGTTGGTCTGTGAATCTTGGTCAATTATTTTGACTGTTGTGATCAGTAATAATGGTGTAATTGAAAAACACCAAATAGACAAGGCGGGTGTGTGTTTATAGTTCAGAACAACGATAAAGTCGGAGTAAAATCACCTATCGAAACGTTGCACTCGACAATGTACAAGATGACCGTATCGCGGTCTCGCTGTCGCTCCACTTTACCGCAATACGGTCATCTTATACACTGCGACGGAACGTGGCGTTAGCTTAAAAAGGGGGGCTCAGAACTTGCCAGTTGTAGGTCTATTGATTGTCCTTCCTTTTGTAATGTATGTGGGTATCTTCTCGCTTGTGCTGCTTAGTAAGTACATAAAAACGCGACAGAAAATATATCTAAGAAAACTAGGAATTTTGTGGATTATACCAGGCATCATAATTGGGTTTGCAGTTTACTTTTATTACCCCATTACCAAGGATAGAGTCATTGGCTTATATGAAATTGACAACAATTTTTATCCAGGTCCAAATGCAAACTGGCAAAAAGAACACTTTTCATTTGAGATCACAAAAGAGGGTGAGTTTCTTTTTAGCGAGAAGCTTAAAGATGGTAGTGTTAAAGTGGACCGTGGGAAAATACATTGGTATAGAAAATCATCACCAATGTTATACCGAATTGTCATGGGAAAGAAACATCCGCTTATAGATACATATCCAGCTCTATACCGGGGTAAAAGAACACACTACTATGTTTTCGAGACAAAGTTTGGAAATATGTTTTACCGAAAAATCAAGTAAGCTAACCAGTCGTATTGACCGACAATTTACGCGGTATTTTTGTTGTGATCTCGATGTCACTCAAGTGTACCACAACAAAATCACCGCATAAATTGTGACTAACGGCAGCGTTAGAATCGAATTAACTCCACGACGTAAAATTCTATATGTAGATAGAGAACACCAATATGAGCAGTGACGTTCCATTAGAGTTTGCTGGTTTTCGTAAGGCAGAAGAATTAATTTCTGAAGCAGCTGAAAATAAATTATCAAAGCTGGATTTATCAAATCTTCAACTGACCAAGCTTCCCTCTGAGATTGGTGCGCTTAAGTGTCTTGTTGAGCTTAACCTATCTAAGAACTGTTTGGCCAGTCTCCCAAAGGAGATCGGATTGGTTACAACTCTGACTGAGCTAAATGTCGCCAAAAACCAACTGACAGAACTGCCACCAGAAATCGGCAATCTTAAAAGTCTACAGCGGCTCATGGTTGACAGAAACTATCTTAAGGAGCTCCCTCCTGAGATAGGTGCCCTGACTGTCCTTTCGGATTTTGAAGTATCTCAGAACCAGTTGTCCAGTCTCCCTAAGGAGATTGGATTAGTTACAGCTCTGACTGAGTTAAATGTTTCCGAAAACCAATTGACCGAACTCCCGCCCGAGATAAAGAATCTTATAAATCTACGGAAACTATGGGTCGACGGTAATTACCTTGCCGAGTTACCGCCTGAAATTGGATCCCTTACGTTATTAACTCGACTTAACGTTAGCTTTAATCGACTTACAAAAATTCCCCCAGAGATCGGGGCGCTTAAAATGTTGACATGGCTGGTGCTCCGAGTTAACGAACTGACCCAGCTCCCACTTGAAGTCGGATCACTTGAAGCTTTGACTCTGCTTGAGATTTCTAATAATCAATTTGTCGAATTTCCTGCAGGCATCTTGGCAGTAAAATCCTTGAAAACGCTTCACATCAGTGGTAATCAATTAACCGCGTTGCCTGCGGAAATAACTTCGCTTGGATCGCTTGAAAGGCTCTACGTTCATGAGAATCAACTGACGGAACTCCCCGCAGAGATTTCATCGTTAAAGCTATTGTCTGTACTTGACGCATCAGATAATAGGCTGACCGAACTGCCAAAAGAGATCCGTTCTGCTCTCGGTGCCTCTGTCGACATCAGAATAGAATGAGGGCAGCTACATAGATAAAATTCTAACAAACAAGGATAAGTCGCGCGCCCCATGTGTTCCATTTGTCAATGGCGCTACAAAATTGAATTTTCGGTGATCTGATTTATTGCAGAAGTGAAGGTGGTGAAGTATGAAATCTAGTATCTGTAGTCTCGTTATTGCTAATAATATGTGTGTGCATGCCGCTGGGCTCATACGCAGAAGATAGCCACAGTAAATTTATGGTCGGTGTATCGTTTTCTGGTCCAGTAGCTGGGGTCACGTTTACTGGTAGTTTGTCAGATGAATATAAAGCAAGGGTGATTTATTCGTCCAGAGAAATGTTTGCGCTTCAGCTTCACCGGTATCCGAACCTACATGATTCAAAGCACTACATTTTCGGTGCTGGTATGCTCAATGATACGCCGTATGTGCGAGGCGCAATTGGTAAGTCGAAAGTCAACGGGCCGTGGAGATTTAACGGAGAGCTGGGTCTAAATATCCTACTTGAACAGGTTGAGACAGAAGGTGAAGGGCTGTTTGGTGTGGTCAATGCTGGTATGTATCCTATTTTTCCAGGTGCAGGATTGCACTACACGTTTTAGTATGTGTGACAGCTCACTTAAAAAAGGCATGTAGTCCGACAATTTACGCGGTGTCCGCCTTGTGGTGTTACTGTCGCTCCAATTTACCACAAGCCAGGCACTGTATAAATTGCGGCTAAACTGCACGTCAGGCAAAAATAGTGACCCATCATGAACATGTTTATCGATACAGAGTTTACCTGTCTTCCCTGGGAAGCGAGTTCAGAGCTAATCTCTGTTGGTGTAGTGCTTGAAGACGGTAGTGAGTATTGCGGTTGTTCCTCTGAATTTAACGGCGCAGGTGTAAGTGAATTTGTGAAGATAAACGTGTTGAAGTATTTGCCTGAGAAAAAGTATCGGAAATCTCTGGATGATATTGGTGAAGATATTGACAAATTGGTTGCTAACAAAGAAATTAGTGCGGTATGGGCAGTATTCCCATCGTTTCTTCAAATTGAACAGTTGTATCAGGGTGGTAAGACCGTAGATGAAATTCATAAAGAATATGCAGATTGGGATTTCCAGCTACTTCAAAGCCTATCTGTTGCTTCAGACAAAATTCCATCATATTGCAATGACCTATCAGTGATTATTGGGGAGCATGAAAGCGCTGAGCTACCTAAAAATAAGTATGCCCATAATGCGTTAGAAGATGCGAGATGGAATTTTGAGGTCTGGAAAAAAATATGCCTGATAAAAGATGACTAACACCACGTATTTGTGAAGTGTGCCTGTCCGATGATGATTGAAAATCTACTCGTAGTTTTCTTTTACGAAAGCGGTGATGAGTAGAGTTGAATTTACAAAAATGTGTTTCCGAAAGGGCGGAAGGTTGTAAATTTCGTCGGTTAATAGCATGGGTGTCTGTGTAGGTGATGTTGTATATAACGGAGGTGCCGTATAGTGCACCAGCGAATGTTAACGCAGGTTTGCACTTCGGCACTGGAGAGTTGATACTGGTTAATGCACGGAAAATCATTTAGCAAGTCATTCAAGCTGACGCTGTACCCGTGGTCCGTATATGTGCGCGGTCGCGCATTCAGTTTGTCGCATACAAACGGTCCCCCGTGCCGCGGATTATTGAAACGTTAGCTGTTATGGCAATGTCTGTGTATTTATGGAGAAAATACTATGTTAAAGGTTACGAAAATCGGAGATCATCGTCTAAATGTTGAATTTGAAGGATCACTAAATTCACAAGAGATGGAGAGTGCGCTAGACGATTTTATTGGTAAAGCGCATGGCGTCGAGAATGGAACAATGCTTTATGAGATAGGCGAGTTTGAATTCCCGTCACTATCCGCTATCGGGGTGAAACTTTCTAAACTTCCGTCACTATTTGGCTTGATTGGGAAGTTCAGGAAGGCAGCTATTCTTACAGACAAGAAGTGGCTACAGAAAGTAAGTGAAATAGAAGGCCTGCTTATTCCCGGGCTTCAGATAAAAGCTTTTAGTACTGAAGAGAAGTCTGTAGCTGAAGAGTGGTTAGCTTCGCAGTAGGAAGATAAAGTGGTTATAGCTAATGGAGTGTTCAAGCTGAAGCTGCATGCTACTGGCCTTTTTTGTAGGCTGCGCCACTTTGCAGAAAAAATCCGCTACACACGCAGTGCAGATTGCTGCGGCGATCACACTAAAAACATGTTAGGAGTAATTCTATTGAAAAACATTTATCAAACACCAGAACTCAATAATGTTAAAGAGCTGCTAAATGAAAATCAGCTTCCTACTGAAGATCTTACAGATATCAAAATGGAGCATTTCTTTGGGTGTGGTGAAGAGGGAAAAGCAAAGGCGGTCATTGGCCTGGAGATACACGGAGCAGACGGATTGTTGCGTTCATTGGCGGTGTCCTCGTTGGTAAGAGGGCTTGGTTGTGGTTCTGCTCTTGTCGCGAAACTAGAAGCGCACGCGTGTTCTATCGGTATCAATCATCTGTATTTGCTAACAGAAACGGCCGAAGATTATTTTGAAAGAAAAGGATACTCCGCAATCACCAGAGAGATGGCCTCCGAATCTATCAAGCGTACCAGAGAATTTAGTGAGCTATGCCCGGCAAGCGCCACGGTTATGTGGAAGGACATGGGTAGCTAACATTATGTTGCGCAAAAAAGGTTCTGACATGATTCGCAAGCTAAAATTTGATTTGGCAATAAAAACTCTAATCATTGTCTCTTGTGTATTAATTGTTTTTCATATATGTAACTTGTTTGGATTAATACCAATCAATGTGGTTTGGACTGGCCGGGTTTCTTCAGAGGGAGCAATGTACCTGATGGGGTTGCTTTCAATTTTTCTTAATGTGGCTATTCTTTTTTGCGCGTTAGTTAAGGCGCAGTATATTAAGGCTGAGTCTTGTCAGTTGATTGTTGAGAAAATGCTTCCTGTTATGTTCTGGTGGCTAGTAGGTAACACTGTTGCTAATCTATTTTCAAAGTCCTTATTTGAGGTGGTCGTTTTCACACCCGTCCTGGTTATTTTAACGATATGTTGCTACAGAATTATGATGTCAGATTCCTAGCTTGGTAAATGGCTCTTTAGGTGTTCATAAAACGCAATTCAAGCGGAACTAAATCAGTTGGCTCTGGCTTGTATCGCTACACATTATTGCCAGATATTTCAGTCCGCATAATGTGAGCGTCATATCCCGATGTGCAGCTTTGACGTATTCTCAAGTTAATAGACAGGTTTCCATGGCTACTATTCGACCTCAATTTCCAGGGCGTGCCGGGTATAGTGCTGTTAGAGATATCACCTTTGCAGCACAGCACACCGGGTCCATATGGGGAATTCCAGAGTCCTGGAAAGGCCAAGGCCGGTTGATCGACGATTGGTAAGTTGGTAGCGAACCAGTCCATTCAGAAATCTACAGCGAAACACCCTGTTGATTGATGCTGAACCGGAGGAAGCCAATGATTGACCGAGGCCCGCTTTCTCTTTTATTGGTAGAGGTCCCTCATTTACGCGATCCAGGCTGAGACAATGATGCATAATACTGCTGTAAAGCCTCCCTACAGACAAATTCGACGTGATGACCAACAAGATCGTTCAAAAGCATCCCGACCGTGGGACCCGTGAATTCGAGCTGGTAGGCGATTCGATCGAATACCGGATCAACAGTCAGTTTGCTGACGAGGAACTGTCAGTCGTTCTGTCGGTATTAGCACCCGATCCAGTTGTTGACGGGTCGATGATGTATTTCCTGAGTGAAGTAAATCGTGAGGCGCTGATCAAATTGTTTATTGATCTGCCGGATACCGAGACCTTTGCGAAGTTTGTCAGCACAGTGCAGCAGAGGATCAGGGAAGAGAGTTTCGGTCAGCTCCATGCAGGTAACCGTAAATCCGAGATCACACGAGAGCAGGTCGATACTACCATTCGTATGTTGGAAACTTATCTGGACCCAGCGAGCATTGAACAGTTGCTTGTGGCTCTGCGTCGCCTCTCTGAAGCGCCGCATAGTGGGGAATGCCTTGGTAAGGTTGTGGAAGCATTCAATGACCTGGGCCTGCAGCAGGGCTCGGTCCTGACCTATGCCCCATTTTTTAATACACTGCTTTCAAGCACAGATCAGGATGATCTTGGTGACGGTTGGCGATTCGGGTTCTGATTTTTGAGATAAGTCATGGCAGAGAAAGTGGAAATTTACGGAACCAGCTTCTGTCGGCATTGCCTGGCAGCGCGACAGTTGCTGGACTCAAGGCAAATCGAATACACCGAATACCTCATTGATCTGATGCCGCTTGAGCGCGCTGAGATGCTGCGCCGCTGCGGTCGCAAGAAAGTGCCTCAGATATTGATTGATAACGCACCTATTGGCGGTGATGAGGATCTGATGGCACTGGATGCCAGTGGCGAGCTGGATCGACTATTAGTACGTTAATAAATAGACATCTCATTTTATAGGGCATTTACATGCGTTATCTTGAAGTGCGTCGCCATAGTACTCGCGACCCTCTTAATCAACACCTATCTCAACAAGGCGTAGATCTGGCGCGTGGTGTGGGACAACAGCTTGGTCAGTTTGACCATGTTGTAACAAGCCCATTGCCGCGTTGCGTAGAAACCGCTGTAGCTATGGGTTATGCGGTTGATAAAACCGTTGCTTCGTTAGCAGGCGATGATGGTTTAGGGGCATCTTTTCCAAATATGGATTCAATTGACTGGGAAGAAGGATATAGAGTCTTCCCGGCGCAGATAGCAGAACAGCCATTGCTGGCAACATTTGTAAAAAAGCAGGCAGCTATATGGCGTGAAGTTGTGCAAAGCGTACCAGACAGTGGGCAAGCTTTGTTAATAACTCATGGCGGTGGTTTTTTAGATGGCACCGCCGTTTACTGTTTACCTTCGGAAGACCATTATGCCTGGGGAAAGTATTCAGAATATTGTGACGGAATACGATTATCATTTTCAGATGGGGAGTTTACATCGGCAAAAATACTACGAGCACAACAGGCATCAACAACGATTTGAACCACGCCAATCAATGTGCCGGGCATAAAACAAATGGCTTCGCTGCAGTTGCTTAGCGGGTGTCTAACCAGGAATTTAATACTAATCGCCAAATCAGTCTGATGCCTCAGGCCGAATATCTGACAAGCCTTCCCAATCGAGTAAGCAACAACCCACTTATCCTTTGAATCGACTTCCGAGGTACATGCATAAATAACCCTAATTACTCTGTGTGATTGATAATCGTTCAAAGTGGGTGTTGCTTAGCACTGATCTCACGAAACTGTTCTGGGTTACCTGCTCATCTACAATTGGCTACGAGGTAAATATCCTGCCTGAACAAGCTGGTGCTAATATGATTTCGGTCCCAATTCGTTTTTACCTTGAGCGTCATTGCTATTTGCCGCCCCAAGCCTGCTGGCAGTTTTCGCAATGACTATTCTGCATCAGGGTTCAGTAAATGGTGAACGCAAACCACGCAGATTCACACTAAACACATAGGTGCGTGTAGATTTTGGGTGTTTTGCCGATACTGCGCGTTCTGTTAGCCGTTCGCTATTCCAGGTAGCTGCATTCCTAAAGGCGAGGATGGGATTCATGCGCAAGCACTTTAGTGCAGGTGTCTTTTTGGTTTTGTCAGGGTTGTATGCCAATGCCTATGGCAGCGTGATGCTGGGTGCTTTCGTACCGGGTAATGGCTGGAATCAGGAAAACATTTACTCGCTAAACGATCAACTGGACAAAAAGTTGTCTTTTATTACCCTGTTTTCCTCGTTTACGGAAAACTGGGATCAGCTTTACTGGCAAACCAGTAAAGTCGCCGATGCTGGTATGGTCCCCATGATTAGCTGGATGCCGATTGATCAGGCCCGTAAAGAAGTTAATATTCTTCCTGAAATATCCGCAGGGCTTTGGGATGACTATTTGATTGAATGGTGCGATCGTTTTAAGGCCTGGCGTAATAGTTATTCTGAAGGGCCCAGGCCTGATATTTTGCTGCGATTTGGTCATGAGTTTAACGGTAACTGGTATTCATATAGTGACTCCCCTGATGCTTACAAGCAAGCATACCGATACATTCACAAGCTATTTAAAGAGCAAGGTGCTAATCAGTTTATCGAGTGGGTATGGTCAGCAAACAACCTTAATATTGACACTGCCAATGACATCACTCGCTACTATCCCGGTGATGTTTTCGTCGACTGGACTTCGATAGATGGTTATAACTGGGGCAGCAACTACGGCTGGACGAACTGGGAGAGTTTCACACAGGTATACGCCAATACGTATAATACGCTGGTAACCAATTACCCCAACAAGCCCATCCTGATCGCAGAGTATGGAAGTGCAGAACCGGCAGATGTTCCCGATACGGAATGGGGGCAAACCGGTGATGATTCAGATATCAATGAAGACAAGGATATCTGGCTTCATAATATGCTTGTTACCCTAGAGGAAGACTTTCCGGCGATTCGAGCTGTCGGTCTGTTCAACATTAACAAAGAGCTGCGCTGGTCGATTACAGAAGCGGGAAATACCGGTCTGACTGGTATGAACCGCGGCCTTAGCAGTGATTATTTTGTCTCTGAATATATCGCAGCGCCCGACAATAGTAGGGCGGGCGCACGAAACCCGGGTAACAACAGCTCTACGGAGCCGCCTATTGCCTACGCCTATGAGCGGGACTCTGCAGAATCGGAAGCGCAGCAAAGGCTTGCTCGTAGTCGTGCACTTCCACAAATAGAAGCAGAAAAAATCGAGAGAATGAGGCAAGGTTTTTTAAACATGAGCAGGGCCGGCAGGGCGCAGCTCAGAGAGCTAAAGCACTCTGTTCTTGATGGGGAATAAGAGGAAATACTGTTAGACGCCTGTCCTGATTATTGTCGACATTGCTAATCCTGTGCAGTGTGATAAGGAAAATCGACAACTACCATGGCAGACCTGACCAGGTGCTGGCTTGTGACTCTGTGAGCATCGGCTGATACACTGCCACGTACCATTCTGTGTTACTACAACGGCCTGCCATGACCACTATTCAGACGCGCTGGGACAACTCTGCCTTTTATACCAGCAGCGAAGATCCGCAGATCTCAAAAAATGTCGCGAACATGGAGCAGGAGATCACTACTCTCGCCAGTCATTGCGAACATTTTTCGCAATGGATCGATGCTGAGCCACCTGAACCATCTGACTACGACGACATCATCAAGCGGCTGGCCCTCTGTTACACCCATGAAGTTGCCATTGGTCGACAATTACGCAATACCTCCATGTTTGTACAAAGTTGTCTAAGCGTCAATGCACGTGACACCGCCGCTACCACCTGGCTTCCCACGCTGCAGCGGCTAGGTGCCAGTTTCAGCAGTGCGACACAACCTGTTTACGGGTTTCTTGCTCGCGCCAATCCGGATCTCATTGAGATCGCAATCACTCATAGCACGCTGAGCGACCTGGAATTCAGGCTACGACAAATGCGCTCTATGAGTGACCAACTGCTACCAGTGGCACAAGAGCAGCAACTAACAAAAATGGCGGTGACCGGCTTACATGGCTGGGGCAATCTGTACAAAAGTCTGGCCGGCACGTTACAGTGCCCGGTGGGTAATGAGTCGATCGGCCTGGCCAACGCCGCCAATCACCTGAGCTCAAACGAGCGTTCAAAGCGTGAGCTTGCCTGGCGCGGTATCAATGACGCTTGGGGCGGGCAAGAGCAGGCGGCGGCTGCGATACTGAACAACATCAACGGCTGGCGCATCGAAGAGTCGGCCAGCAGATCACACACCCGCACACTTGATGCGCTCGACCGCAGTTGCCACACCAGCCGAATCACCCGCCAGACACTGGACACCATGATGGAGGTCACCTACCAGCGCCGCAGCCTACCGCAACGTGCACTGGGCACCATGGCCGATGCGCTGGGTGTTGAGTGCCTGGGCCCCTGGGACCTGATGGCACCCGCACCCATACAGGCCAGTGGCGCTATTGATTTTGAAGAAGCCATAAAAATTATTGCTGACTCATTCGCTAGCTTCTCACCACAGATGGGTGCATTCGCAATAGAGATGGCCGAGCGTGGCTGGATAGACTGCAAAGAAACGGAGAACCGCAGTACGGGTGCGTATTGCGGGTCTTTTGCTGAACCGCGTGAACCTCGAATATTTATTACGTTTACCGGCACAATGACCAACGTCATCACACTTGCCCATGAGCTTGGTCATGCCTGGCACAACCGTGTCATGCAGGATATCCCCGAGGCGAAAATCGCCTACCCGATGACCCTTGCTGAAACCGCCAGCATATTCGCCGAAACTCTGGTGCGTGATACGTTGTTGGAGAAAGCCGAGAACGATGCACAGCGGCTGGAAATACTGTGGGCAGAAGCCTCTACTGCGGCGGTCTTAATGCTCAATATACCGGCGCGCTTTGAATTCGAGCAGCGCCTGGTGGCGGCCCGCCAAAGCAAGTTTGTCACGGCAGAGCAACTGAAGACGACCATGCGCGAAAGCTGGGCTATGTGGTATGAAAAATCGTTGAGTGAATACGACGAAATGTTCTGGGCCAGTAAACTGCATTTTTCCATATCAGGCTTAGGGTTTTACAACTACCCGTACCTTTTTGGCTATCTTTTTAGTCTGGGCATCTATGCACAGAAGGATCAACATGGTGATAAATTTGAACAGCTATATCGCGATATTCTCCGCGACACAGGCTCTATGACTGCGGAAGTTCTTGTTGAAAAGTACTTGCAGCAGGATATCAGCAAGCCCGCGTTCTGGAGCAATAGCCTCGATATCGTAGAGGGGTCGATACAACAATTTGAAGCGCTGGCAAAAAAGGTGGCGTCCAACAACTGACTGCTACTATAAGGCTTGAATTCAAGCCAGATATGCAATTAGTTATATATAAAAAACCAAAATAAAAGAGACGGGCACGTCAAACCGAATGTCAAAACCTTGCGCGCATAAGGTACGGGAGATGGTGGCGTTAACTCCTGAATCAGGAATCTATGCAATGATAGAAAAAAGGGAATTGTTAGAGCTGGAGAAGAAGGTTTGGGATGCGCTTGTGTCGGGTGATAGCGGAGCAGATTCACTACTTTCTGATGATTTTTTTGGTGTCTATACATCGGGATTTGAAAGGAAAGAAGATTACTGTAACCCGATAGAATCAGGGCCCACAATGCACAAGTATTCTTTGTCAGATGTTACGATGAAAATTCTGTCACCCGATGTTGCGCTTATATCCTATCGTGCAGAATTTTCCAGATATCCTGTTAGAGAAAGTAACTCTGATGAGGTTATGTATGTTTCGTCCATTTGGAAAAATCAAAATGGACGGTGGCTGAATGTATTTAGCCAGGATACTGTTGGTAGCTAAGACGCGTAGATAAGAATCAACAGGTTCGGTTTTAGCATGCAGGTGAGGTTTATCTGTCAATGGCGGGTGCGGTGGCGCTAGTGGGGTGGTTCCTCATCACCGTTGCTGCGGACGTTAAATCATAATGCGTGAGCCATCGCGGAATGGCGAATTGATTGTAGATACTTAGTAGAAGATTCAACTCTAACTCTGGGAAAGCCACCTATGCCAATATCATTTGACCCGGTAAAAATACCATTTATTGGAGCCAGTACAGAAACCGGTATTGCAGATGCCGATGTTGTGGTGTTTGGCGCACCGCACGGTACCCCTTATCGCGATATCGAAAACGAGCCTTTTGCCGCTGCACCTGATGCGTTGCGCTGTGCCCTGGAAGAAGATGCTCAGTGGCTAGATCACTGGGATTTCGATATAGGAGGCCCTCTGCTGGACAATAAAAATTTCGCCATAGCTGATGCGGGAAACCTATCGACATCTTCTTTAGACGGGGCGAACAACAGGCAACTCATACGCGGCGCAACGGCGCAAATTGTAGAGAGTGGCGCCGTGCCCATAATGATTGGTGGCGACGATTCCACCCCCATTCCCTTTATCGAGGCACTGGCACCTCGCGGGCCGCTTACCATTATTCAGATCGATGCACACATTGATTGGCGGGATGAAAGAAGGGGGGAGCCAATGGGATATTCCAGCACTATGCGGCGTGCATCGGAAATGGATCATGTAGAGAGTATCGTGCAGGTCGGGATGCGGGGACTTGGGTCCGCACGCCGTGCAGAAGTTGAAATTGCTAACGATTGGGGGGCCAAATTAGTCACGGCCAGAGAACTTCATCAACAAGGAATAGAGGCCGTGATGAAGCACCTGAAAAGTAATTCGAATTGTATGATCACTTTTGATTGTGATGCATTGGATTCAGGGATAATGCCAGCGGTTATGGCACCTACTCCGGGTGGATTATCCTACACACAGTCGATTGATCTAATTGATGCTGTAATCAATAAAGCTAACCTTGTTGCCTTTGACATGATTGAGTTTGTGCCATCACGTGATTTGAATGGAACAGCCGCGATTACTGCTGCGCGAATTATAACAAACGTTCTTGGCTGTCTGGCCCGCCCATAGTCCTGATCTGATGAGCAAGCCGCAATCGAAAAAAAAGCACAGGCAAGGTTATCGTCGGTCAATCCAGTAACGGCCCCTGCAAATCACAGAAACTGGATACCGACTTCTAACAGGTGGATGGATCGACCCAGCAAAAAATATCGGGATGGTGTGCAACTTCAAATCTAAGTTGTGGCTTTGGTTCTTGCCACGTTCGGCAATAGGAAGCCGTTCTCTGGCATTCGGGGCGGAGTCATCGAGCATCTAGTCCGGAACTGATCATGCTAAGCACCGTCCGTGGTGCTTTAATCTGTCTATCACATTCTCATCGGGTCTTATGCATCGGCAACCGGCGATACAATTACAAAATGTTTTTTCACATAGTTGTCAACATGCCAAACCGGCTGCAGGCCATTATCCATGACAAAGCCATCCCCGGCGCGTACGGTGAATTCCTGATCGCCGGTAACAATTCTGGCTTCGCCTTCGATAATGTGACAAAACTCGATTTGGTTATTCATGGGGCCGTTAAAAACACCGGCGGTACTTTCCCATACACCTGATCGGAACGCGCCGTTATTGCCAACGAAATGAGGCCAGGCTGTTTGCTTTGGATCTCCGGAAATGACCAGATCTGACACGTCTTTTTCAACAGGAGATGTGGTGGCGTCAGAAAATTTCAATAGTGTAGTCATTATGCAGTCCAGCAGTTGTATGAGTTACCCGAGGGTAGGGGGATATGATTCGAGCGTCGACACAGCGCTATTTATTAAATTGCTTTGCGGCAACTGTATCATAAGGTAATTCGAGTGGCCCGGAACCCGTCTTATCCGGATCAAAATTCTTTGAAACTTATCGCTCTTGGAGTGTGCATAGAAATTTCACCAGCCATGTGAAGCGCCGGTATAAAAAACGTGAACCTCAGATTAGGTTCACGTTAGTATTAAGCATCGCCTTGCCCGCAATTACGCCTTCGGGGTTTGGTGCTGTTAAACGAATCAGCGTGATACGCTATCGATTGCTCCATCTAAAAAGAGATTCTTCTGACGATCTGTACCATAGCCAATCAAGCCAGATGAAAATACAAGGTTTTTGTTGAAATCAAAAATAAGGGTAATAAAATCCGGCTTCTCCGGCTGTACCCAATTCATCAAGTACACTCCGTCACTTATTTCCCGGGACTTGTACGGGATATCTTGCGCACTTCTCCCCTTTCTTGATCCAATGATCCATTCATACTGAGCAAGGCCTTTATCAAACGATAGAGTCATGCCTGCGCCTGATGATATATAGTGCCAATTGATCGTTGTGCCATCCAGAAGATGCTCGTCCTTTTTATCCTGTGCGTTTGCCGTGGTCACAATCAATTGAAAAAAAATCGCGGCAGCGATTGTATTGATGAAGCTGAAGTGTTTTTTCAAAGCATATACCCCTAATTAATATTGGAAAGTGTCACTAAAAAGGTACTTAGGTGAGACTGGCCAGTTGGCCTCGTGAATGATTTCTTACTGGTGACGATGTGTCGAGACGGTAGATCCATTCTGAACTGATATTTACCTGTTCAATAAGCAGCTACACCACACCTACAGTTTAGCGATGAAAAGTTATTGCATAAAGTACGTATAACTGAATTTACTGTTCGGGAAATTTACATAATGGGGTAAATATACTGCGCGCCCGGCCTCACTGGCCGACCCTCGTTGTACTTGCCTGGTAGTTTCTCGGAATAGTTCTTTTGAATTCGAGAGGCAGGTTAGAAGGATAGGTATTTGTTTCGACTTGATAGAAAATGGATGAGCTGCGATCCGTATTTACGGCATCTAAATCTGTTTATGCTTGTCGAGTCGGTCAGTACGATGGTTCGGCCGGAGAGGGTAGGCGGCTAGAGATTTTCCCCCTGCGCGGTTACGGACAGTACGGGTTGGTATATAAATGTCCGGCGCAGCACACCTGTCCTGGTGTGCTGCTATAGATAGAACTTAGGCAAGCGCTGCGCTCATGTCGTTTAATGCCATTTCTAATCGATCAAACATAAGATCCAGCTCTTTGTCATTAATAATGAGTGGTGGGCATAATGCGACGCTGTCTCCCGGTGTTGGTCGTAAAATCAGGTTATGACCACGGGCGTAGTTTGCGATTTGTGCAGCTATTTTGTCACCTACCGGATATTGCTCTTTTGTCTCTTTGTTTTTAACTATTTCCAGTGCGCCGATTAAACCTGAACTCCGTGCCTGCCCGACCAGTGGATGGTCTGTTAATTGATCAAGCCTCTGTTGAAACTGACCACTTAGCGATTTTACGTGATCTGTGATTTTTCGTTCTTCGTAAATGTTTAGTGTTTCTATTGCAACTGCGGCGGCAACGGGATGGCCACCATAAGTATTGCCGCTGCCGAACATGCCGTGTCTGTCACTGCCTTGAACCAGCGCGTCGTAGACTTTTTCACTTAACATGACACCGCCTATCGGCAGGTAGGCAGAGGACAATTGTTTGGCGATAGTCATCAGGTCAGGCTTTGCGTTAAAGGTCTGGCTGCCAAACATTTCACCGGTTCGTGCGAATCCGCAGATGACCTCGTCACATATTAACAAGATATCGTGCTTGTCTAATACGGCTTGAATTTTCTCGAAGTATTTTGCAGGTGGTATCAATACACCGCCGGCTCCCATGACCGGCTCTGCGATAAATGCGGCGATAGTGTCAGGGTCTTCTGCAATGATTTGCTGTTCAAGGGTTTGTGCCAGGCGATCGGTAAATTGATCTTCGGTTTCACCGGGGTGACCTTCCCGGTAAAAGTGAGGAGTCTCTGTGTGCATAACCGGTATGGCCGGGAGATCAAATCCGTCATGAACATAGGGCAGGCCGGTAAGGCTGCCTGAGGCGATAGTAATGCCGTGATAGGCACGTTTGCGGGAAATGATCTTTTTCTTCTTCGGGCGGTCCAGTGCATTGTTGTAGTACCAGACTATTTTGATCGCCATATCAACGGCTTCTGAACCTGAATTGACCAGGAATACTTTGGCCATGTTGTCTGGTGCGATATCGATTAATTTTTGCGAGAGCTCAATGGCGGGTTCTGTTGAGCGATGGCTGAATAAATGTGAGTAAGGCAGTTTTTGCATTTGCCTGGTGGCAGCATCAACAAGGCGTTGTTCGTTGAATCCGAGGGAGGCGCACCATAATCCGGACATGCCTTCAATCAACTTGTTACCCTGATCATCCCACACATATATGCCTTCGCCATGTGTGATAATGAACGGATCGAGCTGCTGGTGAGCTGAAAGGTTGGTATAGGGATGTAGCACGTATTGTTTATCGTGCTCTGCGTGGGCGTTTCTCATGATTTATTGCCTGCTTGTATGCTCAAATTGTGTTGTTAACAAGACCGGATATCAGAGGTCACTATATATGTCTACTCAAAATAATCACAGCGATTTACTAGTGGATATGCGCCAGTTGTGTGCGCAATTCCAGACTGTACTGATGGCTACCAGCACCGAAGATGGTATACCCGAGATCAGTTATTCGCCTTATGTCATTGTCGACAAGGTGTTGTACGTCTTCCTGAGTGATCTTTCGCTCCACACCGGGAATCTGAAATCGAATCCGCACGCCAGCCTGTTATTCATTGAAGACGAGTCAGCGAGTGAAAATCTACACGCAAGGAGACGAGTCACCTATCGGGTGGAGGTTGCATTGGTGGCGCGTGATGATCCAGATTGGAACAATGTAATGAGCCAGATGGAAGAACGGTTTGGCGAGATAATTCCGGTTTTGAAAACCCTGACCGATTTCCATTTATTCGCAATGAGCACTAATGATGCTGTCCTTGTGCGCGGTTTTGCTGACGCGCATCCGGTAGCCTGTGACGGGTTCTATTAATAAGAGACGCTGAGCTTTTGTGGGAATAATGTGGTTAACGGGACCGGTCAGCAAAAAGGACGCCTATGCGGTTGACTTGTTATGAGTGGTTGCTCATAGTCTGATGATGTCCGCGCGGATGCCGGGCACAACAATCGCCTCTCTCGCTAGATAAATTCCCTGGAGGAACTATGAAAGTTAATCATCTTCTCAGCGCAGCAGCTCTGAGTGTGGCAATGGCATTTGGCACTGTAAGCGCCGAAACAACAATTCGTGTGCAATCGGTTTTAGGAGATTCGTCAGACGAAGTGGTGATGCTGAAAGAATTCGCCAAAGACGTCGGTGAGCTCACCGGTGGTTCACTGACAATCGAAGTGCTGCCTGCCGGCGCCGTTGTCTCCCCGAGCGATATTATAGACGCGGTTGACGCCGGTCTTGTCGAAGCGGGTTTTGCGTGGACACATTACTGGGGTGGCAAGCACGTTGCCGCGAACCTTTTCGGTGCTCCGGTTGCGGGCGCAGGCGTTGGCATGGACAACATCGCATTCCTGAGCTGGTTTCAATACGGCGGTGGTAAAGAGCTTTATGACCGTCTTTGGGACGAAATGGGCGTGAACGTCAAAGGTTTCATGTTGCAGCCTGTGGGTCCTGAGGCACTAGGCTGGTTTCCGAAGCCTATCAAGTCTATGGATGACTTCCGTAAGATGCGTTTCCGCGCGCCTCCGGGCATGGTTGGTGCCGCTTACGCTGATATCGGTGTGCCAGCAGTTGCGATGGGCGGTGGTGACATCCTTCCTGCGCTTGAGAAAGGTACAATCGACGCGGCTGAATGGTGCTGCCCGAAGCCTGATTCTGTCTTCGGCTTCCAGAAAGTTCTGAAGCACTACTATCTTCAAGGCCTGCACCAGGTTGTCGTAAACGCCGATTTGTACGTCAACGGTGACATATACAACGACCTGAGCGATACCGAGAAGAAAGCTCTGGAAGTTGCTGCAAACGCATCGCTTTCCAAGTCTATGTCATATCGAATCTATGAAAACGGTAAGGCGCTGAAAGATCTGACCGACAATCATGGCGTTATTCTGGAAGACACTCCAGCGGAATACTTCACTGAGTACATGGCTGCTGCACAGAACGCGTTGCAGAAAGCTGCAGACGAAAATGAGTTCTTCGCAGAAGTCTGGCAGTCGCAGAAGGATTTCGCAGACATCGCTGTTCCATTCTGGGCTGGTGCGCAGGCTTCGAACGCAAGTCTGGGTAAGGCTCACGCTGATACACTGAAGTAATTTTCAGCTAATTATGTAGTGCATACGGGCTCCAAATGGAGCCCGTATCTCATTTACTTATCGCAGGTTCTTAACGATACCCGAGCGTTTCTGTTTTCCAAGCGCCAGCTAATATGACGTTTCGAAAAGAGAATGCGGATTGCAATCCACGTCTAGCGAAGGACACACCACATGGCTGAAGAACCGAATCCGGAAGATCTGGAAATCGCGGATGAGCTTATAGCCGAACGACGCGCCGAAGCCCCCGGTGAAACGCCCGAGGATATGACGTCCTGGCAGCGCCCGATCACTGCCGCGATCGACGTCCTGAACTATCGTGCGGGCCAGATCGTCGCACTTCTTTTAGTGCCCCTGATCGCAGTGGTCGTCTTCGAAGTATTCTCGCGCAACTCTTTTTCAATTCTGCAAAACGCAGGCTTCGAAGACCTGGCGCGTTCTCTCAATCTTGGCCCTACGCTTTGGGTTTACGACATCAGCCGCATGATTGCAGGCGTGCTGTTTATGGCAGCCGCAGGTTACGGGTTGATGCGCGGCGTTCACATTCGCGCAGACTTCCTCTACCGGTACTGGTCAGACAAGACGCAGGCGACCGTCGATGCATCGCTATACCTGCTGTTTTTTATACCATCGATGCTTTTCTTTACCATTGTAGCGGCAGAATTCTGGTGGCTGGCCTTTTCCACCGGTGAAACAAGGCAGGCTGACAGCGCGTGGGGTCCATTAGTGTGGCCAGCACGTTTAGCCATGCCGGTCGGCGCTTTTCTGCTGATGCTGCAGGGCATCCCCGAGATCTTTCGCGCATTCCATAAAATGGGTAAAGCTCGTGAGAGGTGGTTCCTGCGGGTCTTGCCGATTTATCTGATCGTTCTGATCTGGCTGGTGCTGGCAGTGTTTGTCCCTGACATGGTACCCGGTGGCCAGTGGTTCACTGATGTGATGAAAGCGAAGCCAAACCTTCCCAAACCCACCATTGGTTTGATCATGCTTGGCGTGATGCTGTTCGTGATCTTCATCGGTTTTCCGATCGCGTTCACTCTGATATTTCTCGCCTTTGTGTTTGGCATATGGGGTGCGAATTTTAAACTTACCACGCTTCTGATGACGCTCAATACCAACTCGACTATGTGGAACGATCAGCTTATGGCCGTGCCGTTGTTCGTGTTGATGGGCATCGTCATGGAAGCGGCTGGATTGATGGAACGTCTATTCGCGTCGATTCAAATGATCATGGCCCGCGTGCGCGGCTCGCTTTTTATCGCAGTATTGATCGTCTCGACAATCTTTGCCGCAGCAACCGGGATTGTTGGTGCCTCGGTGACTTTGCTCGGTATTATGGCGGGCGCGACGATGACACGAGCCGGGTACGACGTGAAGCTGGCGGCCGGAACGATCACAGCGGGTGGTACTTTGGGTATCTTGATTCCGCCCTCGATTATGCTGATTGTTATGGGGCCGGTGTTGGAAGTTTCGACACTTGATCTGTTTCGTGGCGCGTTCATTCCCGGTGCGCTACTGGCCTCACTTTACTTAATCTACACGTTGGGCCGGTGCTGGTTTAACCCGTCACTGGGGCCGATTCTAGCCGAAGAAGACCAACCGGAAACATCCAGATTCTACGGTGCCGAAGTCGCCTTGATCTGTCTCGGCATGCTGACCGTTTGCCGCGTGTTCGG